>RJWJ010009716.1:0-49141 GCA_004363605.1 Indri indri | reverse complement strand
CTTTGTGCACGTCTCTGTGTTCAAAGTCTCCCTTTTTATAAGGACACAAGCTATAGCAGATTAGGGGCCTACCTTACTCCAGTATGATAGGATCCTAACTTAATTAATTACATAATACATCTACAACCATCCTGTTTCCAAATAAGGTCACACTCTGAAGCACTGCAGGTTAGGACGTCCACATATGAATTTGGGGGGAACATAATTCAACCCATAACAGAGTCTTAACTCATTTGACGTGCCTGGGTGACAAAACTGAGCATCGTGTTCTCTTACACAATGACTTGACTGACAAATCACCAGGAACCAAACCCTGATTGCCCTTGGACTGGGAGGGTAGGAGACCCGGGGGGGAAGCCGCCTCGCTCCCCCTCTGTAGAAGTCAGCAAAGAAGTACTTGCCTCTGAGGGGCAGGGAGGGGCGGCAGCCATAGGCAGTCGAGTTAACTCATATTTAATTTCTTTCCTTCTATTAGTAATAACCTGATTGTTTTATTTTGGATTATGAAAGTATTACAGGATCACTATAGAACATGTAGAAAACATAAGTTTTGCAGAGAAGGAAAAAAAAGCCGTAATCCCAATACCTAAAATCACCAATATTTAAACGGGAATCATGTTATTAGGAATTGAAATCATCTTGGATAAATAGTTTTGTATGCTGCCTTTTCCACTTAGTACTAGTATAAACATTTTAGAGTAAAATAATATGCCTCAATACTATGTTTTTGTTTGTTTTGTTTTTGTTTTTTCAATGACTGCATGGTATTTTGTTACCAAATACATTAGAATTTGTTTAATCTGTCTTCTCTCAAGTAATTTGGTTAGATTATTTCTGTATTTATATTAAAATAACAGGGTAATGAAGATTTTTGTATATAAATCTTGTGTGCATCTCTAATTATTTCTCTAAGTACATTCCTAGAAGTGAAGTCACAAATCATATTTGTAAAGCTTTTGATTTATACTACAAATATAACTCCCCAAAAGGGTGATTTAGGTGTCGACTATGTCAAATAAAACTTATTTTGCTGATCCTTTGTCAGCATTGGATAGATAGAACACAAATTCCAAATTCAGGATTAAATTATTGTAAGTTATTTCAATGTTGTTTTATTTACTTGTTTTTCTTTTTAAAATAACGTTGAACTTTATTTTGGACATTCACATTTCTGTTTTTTTGAATTGCCTTTCATGTTCTTTGTCCATTGTTCGTTTGAAATTTTTATTATTTTTTTGTTACTTATTTGTGAAATCTCTTTATCACTGATATGTGACACAATGTATGTTCTTTTTCCAGGATGTCATTTGCCTTTTGTTTATGGTTTATCTTGAAAGTATAGAAACTTAATTTTTATGCTGTTGACTATCAGTCCTTTCCTTTATCGTTTCTATCTTTGATTTTATGCCTTGAAATTGCTTTTTCAACCCAAAAGCTGATAAAAATTTATCTATATTTTCTTCTTGTTTTGCATTTGGTTGTTTTTTAAAATTCTTATACATACAACTTTTTAGGCTGTCTAGAATTTATTTTTGTGTGTAGAATAAGGAAGGAAGCACATTTATTTCTTTCACATAAAGATATTAGACAAAATATATCTAAAGCACACATTGCATAATCCTTCTCCCAGTAATTTAAAGTGCTATTTCTGTTATATACCATATTCTTAATCGACTAGAGTTGGCTTTTGGGCTCTGCATTCTCTTCCATGGAGTCATCTTTAAGGTCTCTCATCTTTGTGGTCATCATTTTTACAATTTATTAATAATATAGCAATTGTACCTTTTTAAATTTTGTTGAAAGCAAGATATTTGAAAAAAATCATTTCCTGTTTCCTACAGCAACCTTGACAAATAGCCTAAGTTATACTAAATTATGCAGCATTTCCCTTCCTTATCTTAGAGAGCTGGTGTTTGCTTATCCCTAGAGCAGCTCTGATGCTGGGCTCTTGAAAGCAGCTACAAAGGTTGAGGTCATGGGTGTGGTCAGCTGGAGTGCAGACAGTAAGCGTGTGCATTGACTGTAGAAAATTTAGGAACAACAAAAAACTGATAAACTTTATTCTGCTTTTTCTTATCACCATGTACCAGGAAGTTTAAACAATGTTAATGATAAAATACTCCTCTCCTTAAAAAAAATCTTTTGTTCATCTAAGTTCTAAACAATTGCCATGGTTTCTATAGAGTTTTAATAACGTATGCATGGCTTCCGATTTGAGCATCTTAAAATTACTTATCATTGGATAAACATTATGTTCTCTACGGAAGGTGATTCAGAGAACTCCAAATTATGCAGTTTGTAACACACGGGTATTAGCTTCAACGCATTTTGTTTTGAGAATAAATTCATAAGGATTCAAAATCATTCCAGCTTGCTTGGGGAGCAGTTTTCCAACTCTAGAGAAACTAGATATTCCTGCATTCAAAAAGTAAATATGAAATGAACAAGAGAGAACAGTGATTGTAAATTGAAAGAAACAGAACGTGATGAATTTTCTGGTCAAGTTATTTTAGTGGAAATTTTTTGACTGCACAGAGATTTGATTTACTAGAATTGATCCTGAAGAAACAAAAGACATGAGTGGTATTACAAGTTCTGGAATTTATTGTAAAATGAGATTTTTATAAATATCTGTGATACTTGTCTGTACCTTTAAAATTTTTCCTATTTGTGTATCTGTTGCTTCATTTGGAAAAGCTTTTTGAGCTTAATACAAATAGCTTTTGGCTAACTATGAACAATTATAGATTGACAGACTAGTCTGCACTATCTGTGAACATGAATGTGTGAAGAAAAACAGTTTTGAAGATATTATTTACTAATTTGTGGAAGACCTGAAAACAAAAAATTTAACGTTTTCATTCATTACTATAACAAACTAATATGTAGGTTTCTGTTTTATCTCCATTTATAAGTATTATTTCATGACTTATTTTCCCTCTTGGAATTGTGATATTTATTTGTTTTTAATTAATGAGTTTTTTTTTTTTACTGGCACAATTATATGACAAAGTTTAATAAAAAGGAATTTTCAATATTTGTGATTCTTTTCTGGAAATAATTATAATTTGTTTCATTTCATGATTAGTACTGAAAATAATTTTGTTGCATGGAAAAGAGAATGTTAAATAGTGCTCTGCTCCAAGTTTTAAATATGCTAGGTGTGCTCCTGGCTCTAGGTAGCACTCTTCTCTGGAAGAAACCTTCCCTGATCTTAACGTGTCTGGCCATCATCTCAGAGAGGAGTTCTACTGCTTCTGTATTATCTGTGCTTGTCCTGTGACCTGCCCTCACCATACCAATTTAGAGGACACGGGGATCTTTTATGGCGTCTCTTCTACTAACTTTCCAGGCATGTTAGACAGCCAGCAATGTTTTCTTTACGTCAGTCCTATAAATATCAAGGTTTTTGATATACAGATGACATTCTTCCTAGTTTCCAGTGCTGTTGTACATTGCTACCATCTTCTTTCCAACTTTACATTTTGAAGGTTGTTCCCATGGTGTTGCCTTTCCAATGTCTTATCTGGAAGTCACACACTGACCATTAACAACATGAGAGAGGACAAAGGGAGACAGCAAGAGACTATTTCCGATGTAAAAATATGACCAGGTAACTCAATGTACCTTTCATGGGCATGGGTGCTGGGCAAAGGGGCAATGCCCCTCTGAAGGGTAAAAAGAAGATAGCTCATCTTCTGGAATGATGCTTACACCTCCTATGCTATTTCTATCTTTGGTAATAAGAACTTCGGTTTTGAAACGAATGGTTAGAATGCATTTTCTTTGATGAAATATGCATAAAATTTCAGAGCTAGAGCTTACAGTCCAAGCTCTTCATTTTATAGACGAAAAAATTAAATCCCAGTGGAGCCATGTCACTTGAGTTAATTCCTCATGGTAGTTAGTGGCAGAATTGGAACCAGAGCTCAGATCTACTTACTCCTAATTAAATATATTTTCTAATAGAGACATTGCTGTGCTTGCTTTGATGTCACTCTTAACCTTTCTTCCCAGTTCTTGCTTCCTGGTTTTTGTGAGGATTAAGTACAGTAACATACAGTAAAAATGTTCCTGAACTTCTAAAAGCCCTAAACAATCCTGGCAGCCTTACTGTTATTCTAATAAATGCTCCAAATGATAGAGGTTTTAAAAGGATGTAAATTGTGCCTTTTTGTGCATTTCTGTATGGAATACAGTCTTTTTTCTTTTACACTGATATTGACATACTTCTGCTCCAATGAACTAATGTTCCTACCTCAAATGACTTCTTTTGTTAACATGTTAATTTTTGTTAACGTGTTAATGTATAAACAGACATAGGAAGAGCTCAACCCAGGGAATAGCAGAATATCTTAGAAGTTATCAAGAGACAAATGCCAATGCCTCTTTTTTGCTTTGAAAGAAGTCATTCAGCATTTATATAATAAACCTCAAACATGCAGGCAATTGTCCACGATCATAACCTCTCCCTTTCTTCTACTCATCTACTAGAAAATTTGCTAGTCTTTTCATGAGTTTCTGCTTTATTCATTCATTTCTTTCCTTAGACAAGTATTTATTGGAACACTATTATGTGCCTGTCCTGTGGTTACAACAATGAATACAAGAACAGTCTAGAGAGAGCAACAGAGGCAATTATTAATATATAAATTATGAAAAGAACTAGGGTAGCAGAAGTGGGGTGTTACAGAAGTGAGGAAAATAAAATTTAGTAAAACCTGAAATATTCAGATCTTCCATTAATAAGCAATTCTGTTAAAAGGACTTATTGAGGGACTCAAGTGAAACCAAAAGTTTAAAAATCAATCATCTTCGGAGCCTAGCAACTCGAAGTTTTTAGTCTGTTCACTGAGGATACTGGAAGATGGCTACTATTTGAACTCATTTGAAATTGCTCCTCTGATTAATTCTTTACTTTGTGAATATGATTCTGGTTTCTTTGATTTGGGAAATAATCACTAAGGAGCTGGATTCTAACTATCCTAGGTTTTGAGGGCTGATGAAATATTTTCCGTCACCAAAATATTATCTATTGAAACTGAGAGACTTGGGTTGGGATCTTTGGGTGTAGTAGCAATAGGACCAATAGTCGCGATTCAAGATCAACAGTGACATGAAGGCATGCCCGTCGATAGGCAGCGTTTGGAAATAAGGACACTGTGAACACATTGCAGACAGGCAGATTAAAGGGAGGAGGTAGAATGCATTTTTACAAGGAGTCATTTTATTTTATTTTGTTTTATTTTTTCTGAGACAGAGTCTCACTCTCTTGCCTGGGGTGTGTGCCGTGGCGTCAGCCTAGCTCACAGCAACCTCAAACTCCTGGGCTCAGGCGATCCTACTGCCTCAGCCTCCCGAGTAGCTGGGACTACAGGCATGCGCCACCATGCCTGGCTAATTTTTTCTATATATTTTTAGCTGTCCGATTAATTTCTTTCTATTTTTGGTAGAGACGGGGGTCTCGCTCTTGCTCAGGCTGGTCTTGAACTCCTGAGCTCAAACAATCCGCCCGCCTCGGCCTCCCAGAGTGCTAGGATTACAGGCATGAGCCACCACGCCGGGCCCAAGGAGTCATTTTATTAAAACATGATTTCGACTCATTCACCAAATGGCTCACTGTCCCAAGAGATAGCATATAAAATATATTTCCAGCTTATTAAGAAATAAAAAAAGTAAATAATTTGTGCTATTATCCTCAATTGTAAGAATGAGAAGCAGAGGGGAATTATTGTGTAATATACTCAATTATGAACTAATAAAAAAGAGCATCATTTGGTGATGATGAGTTAATTCTTTTCTGTGGGTGAATTCCAGTAATAAATTCCGAGGACACATAACCTTAATGTAGATGAATAAACAACACCAAGAAATAATAAAGAATAAAAATAAATGGAGAACAATTAGAAATGTGACATAATAAAGGCAGGAGGGAGAGGGATGAATGAAGCTAAGGGAAGATAAGTAAGAATACTCACAAGCTATCATATGGCCCCACTGTATACGATATATATGAACAAGGTCAAGAACAAGGACCCATGAACACTGGAAGATACTGGAGAACATTTCATGGTATGTGGACAACCAACTATTCAAAAATATAATGAATATGTGAATCATTGTTTAAAGATATAAAGGATATAACTACAGACTACTGGAAATGAGTTAAGAATTTCTCTAAAAGAAAATGAAAGTTTTGAAACAAATTGAATAATATGAAAATATCTTCAAGAATTTAGGTTACAGATTTAAACCTCGAGGCTGTCACAAACCAAAGCAATATAGCAAAAGATAGGTGAGATTGCATTTCCCGTAGAGCCTCAGATTCTATTAATATATAGTTTGAGGTCTGTAGGGAGAAGAAAAAAAATAAAACTTAGGGAGTTTTTAAGGAGGCCTACTTCTTAAAACATTTAAACACCTTTGTTATACTTTGCGGCAGCCTCAGTGATGGATGGAGAAAGTGAGAAGAATGTTTTGTATGCTCTTGGTAGTCTGATCATCTCTAATTTTCAAACTTCCACTCTCAAATACCACAAACACCTCATTTTCTCCTCCTGCTAGATGTAGTGTCCAATCACAAAGATTGTCACTTTACCAAATTTTATGAAAATATGTGAAATATAGAAGATATATAAACAATAAATTATAGGTGATAATATATGCCAGTCTCTCTCTGTGGCCACTTATCTATTCTAACTACTGCAATCTTCACAACAATCTGTGAAAGGTTCTATTTTCAGATGAAGCAATGGAAACACAAAGGGGGAGGAAATTGTCCAGTACCACATAGCCAACAAGAGGTGGGACCAGGATTCAAACCCAAGCCATCTCACTTCAGATCATGTCACTTTAATGCTTCTTTGATGTGGGCAAAAATGAAATGAAGCATTGAAGAAAATATTTTTTATATTTATTTATCCATTAGTTTGAAATAGTAGAGAACAATGTAGAATCCCTTTTAATTTTGTTGTTTGAAAACAACCTAATCTTCTTTACTAATTCAGTGCCTAAATTTTTCTTTTTTATCTCTCACACCATTTCTTTGCTTTTCGAGTCTGAAAATTTCCATTTTGGAAATTTGCCAAAGAGAGTCTGTGGAAAATATCTAACTGGAGGGCAGCCTATCTGTATCTGTGAGAAGTTAGCTTACATACTCAGGGTTTATCGCTTCATGTAAACTACAATGACAAAGTTCAGAGGGGATAGTCTGGAGAAAGTATAAAATTATTACAGACACAGGCTCTTTCCCTTTCTGCTCTTGTTGGAAGTCTTCCATTTGCCAGATAATTGCACGGTGTATGATCACTGCAGGAGTTTCATCTGCATCACTGGAGTTAAAGAAAGGGGAGAGAAAGAGAGACAGCAAGCCCACCCCAGCGCTGAGTGGGGGATGGAGCACTTCCCTTTTAAAGAAACTTCCTAGAAAATCCACGGAGCACTTCCTCTTCTCATGAACCAGAAATTAGTCACATGGCCATATCTAATTGCAAAGAAAAATGGGAAATTGAGTCTTCTAACTGGACACATTGCTACCTTGAATCAAACTGGAGTTCTGTTAGTAAGGTGAACAGTGTAAATGAATGTTGGTGGAAAGAACTAATAGCTTCTGCCATTGTGTCATCAAGAAACCCATGGACATACAGAAATCCACTGGACAGTCAAGAAATCCACTGCAAACATAAAAGTGTAAATGGGAGGCACAACTGTGAGCTATAAAACTGGGTTAGGTTTATTTGTGATCAATTACAATTCACTTTTAAATTGTCGGGTGTCAACTTCTACCTAACAGGGCTTCTTATAGGTTGGATTTACATGGGAATCTTTCCTTTAAAATTCTTTTATGAAGGAAAAAAAGCCCCAATTGGATTATTTTAAATCTACATTCCCTAAAATCAACAGACACGGACTCAGCCCTCCCCTTTCTGCTCCCCAGAGTAGAACACACTGGCTTAGGGGTAAGGGGAGAAGCTGTCTTCCTTTTCTTTGTTTTCTTTGTCTTAAGCTGCCATCCCAGAGTACTAAGGTACAGTGGAGATACAGGCCAAAGAAATCTTGAGATGATTACACTCCATTCTTTTTATCTAACTTCAAATTATAGAAATGGAACTGCCACCCAATAAGGACATTTTCAAAGCACTTTACTTCTATGTTCCAAAGGATGCTGATGAGAGAACATATGTACACACAGCCATAGTCACAAACATTTATAACCTCCAGCAACTATAAAGTCTCATCTGTTCTATAAAGAAAGGCTCTATTTCCAGTGCCATTTGCCAGCGGACGCTGATCACTTGACAGTTATATTTAAAGGCAGCAGCCTCCTGACTCTGAATCCTATGACTAAACACCTGTTCCCTGCCAGACGATGCAGCTGACATTTTTCTAAGAGATGTAGTTATTTTGTTGGAATAGTTCTTTGCCCCATGAACCTCAGAAAGAGTAGTCTGGATTGTGTAAGACTTCATCAGGCTCTCGTTGAAAGCAGAGCCCTACAAATCTCTCGACATGTGAAAAGAGTCAGCGGAAGAACCAAGTTTGCCAACAGACAAAATGCCTTTAGCTGCGTTATTCCCAGCCATTCTGCCATGAGAAACCAGCATCCGTTGACACTGTTGTTGGCCTTCTTATTGTGACATTGCACCTGGCTTTCAGATTTTTTTAAAAAACAGTTGTAAACACCTGGTTATAAAAGTGATTCATATTTATTATAGTAAATTATAAATGTATAAAAATCACAAATAAAAAATGCACATTGTCAAGAACTACAAGATGAAACGTTAACCTGCTGCAGTTTTATAGATACTGGTAGAAGAGACGAGACTCCAACATTGGAGATAAAGAACGGTTAACTATAGGGGTAGAGTATCTGTATATTTTGAACCACTTCCTGAGCCCCAGTTCCCACAGGATGACACAAACGGGCCTGATGGCACCTGTACACACATCAGGTTATGTTACAGGAGAGGAACACTGAGCTTAGGGAACCTGGATCTTTCCTGGTGGGCAATAGTCTACCTGAACTTTGTCTTGGACGGAGACATTGTGTCCATTATACTGAACAGTAAACCAACCTACCCTTTGCTCTAGAGGGAAACCCTGTCTCTGTTTTCCAAGGCTGTTCACAATACAAACATTCTTGGAAGATAACCTGGAAGAAAGAGCAGTCAGTGCCTCCACTTGCAAAATAAGTAGAAATTCAAGAGATCCTTGGAAAATTGTCTTCTAGCATACACAAACCAACTCCCTTGGGGTGGTGCATGGTGATGACATTGATATCTTGGTGTATATGTTTACATAAACATATATTTATTAAAAAATTAAACACTTAGTTAATACTACCTTAAGTGTATATTACAGTTTTCACCCCATAATTTTATAGGATATATAGTATTCCAAAATACATATTTACTAATTAAAAAAAAATTCTCTATTGTTGGGTATTGAAAATGTTTCTACATTGCTATTTAAGCAATACCCACTTAAAAATTTTCATACATAAATATTTAGGCATAGACATGATTATTTCTTTAGGATAAATTCTAACAGTGGTGGTTTTAGGCAAAAGTTAATGGTTATTTTTGAAGCTTTTGCTAAATCTTGCCAAATTATTGGAAGAAAAGATTCTATCAATTTATACTCCCACCAAATTTATAAAGGAATTTCCATTTTTATAAATTTAATTTGAAAATCAGGCTAACATTAAGATATTAAAGTAGTATTTGTGATTTCAATCATTAAATGAATGACTGATATTCATAAACAAACACAACTGAACACTAGTTTCCCTTCCTTTCCTAAATGTCATGTCATGATTCCTTTTTAATTAGTGGTCAGAGTGTAGAATGATCAGTGTTCTGCATCTAGTAAGCACTCAATCAAGAGAGGGCTAGGCATCCTGCTCCAAATCATCTGCCTGTTTATTTTAGCAAATAAAAGTAAATGGTAAGCCTCATCTTAGACACAAGAAAACCAAAGGAATAGGTTTCCTACTCTATAGGAGTTTGCAATCTAGGATTTACTGTGTGTCAAAGAAACTCCAAATAAACCTTGATGTATTCTTATATACTACACTGTCATCTGAAAACGTACTTTGTGTATGGAATTTACTCAGACTAAAACACATTGATGTGTGCGCGCACACACACGAAACAATCCAGTAAATGTTAGATTGCTTCATTTATATATTTAAACAATTTTAAAATAAATTGTATTGTGTCTAAAGCATACAACATGATGTTATGGGATACATGTAAGTAGTAAAAAGGTTACTATGGTGAAGCAAATTAACATAGCTATCATCTCACGCAGTTACCCATTGTTTTTGTTTTTGTGGCAAAAGCAGCTAAAATCTCATTTAGTAAGAATCCCATATAAGTACAGTTTTATTAGCAATAGTCCTCATGCTATACATTAAATCTCTAGATTTAATATGTACACGAACATATGTAATATGTGTTCATGTGACATATCTGCTGCCTTGTGTCCTCTGACCTGTCTCTCTGCACTTTCTCCCCTCACCCTGCTCCTGGTAATCACCATTTTGTCCTTTATCTCTGTATATTTGCAAAGTATTATTATTATTATTTTTAGATTTCACATATAAGTGAGATCATGCACTACTTTCCTTTCTGTGTTGGGCTTATTTTCACTTATCACAATGTCCTCAAGGCTCATCCACGTTGTGGCAAATGACAAGATCTCATCTATTTTTAGGGATGAATAATATTCCATTGTATGTATGTATCACAGTTTCTTTATCCATTTGTCCAATTATGGACACTTAAGTTGTTTCCATATCTTGGCTATTGTGAGTAATGCTGCAATGAACATGGGAGTACAGATATCTTTATGAGATGGTGATGGAACTTCTCCCCTATATTCTCCTCTAGAAGTTTTATGATTTCTGTTCTTATATTTAGGTCTTTTATCCATTTTGAGTTGATTTTTGTGTGTGGTGTAAGATAAGGGTCCAATCTCATTTTTTTGCATGTGGAAATCTAGTGCCCAGCATCATTTATTGAAGAGAATGTCCTTTCCACATTGTGTCCCCTTGGTGCCCTTGTTCAAAATTAGTTGACTATTTTGTTTGGATTTATTTCTGGGCTCTCTATTCTGTTCCACTAGTCTATGTGTCTGTTTTTATGCCAGCACCATACTGTTTTGATTACTATAGCTTTGTAATATAATTTTAAATAAGGAAGTATGATGCATCCTACTTTGTTTTTCTTAGATTACTCCATTGAAATCAGAGTTACATGAAATTATTCTGTTATCAAATAACAGGCATTCACTTATTTGTTCATCAGTTTATTCACCCATTCAGCAAACATATTTCAACTTTCTTCCCTCCCTGCCTCCCTTCCTCCCTCAATTCTAGTTGTTTCTGTTGAGTCCTTGCTCCTTTAATTAAGATTTTTCGGGGGACTTAAAATATACTAGTTTTTTCCTCATCCTTCTAGTTTAGAATCAATGGAAAGATAACCACAGAAGTAGGACAAATGGACATCAAATTACTCACTTCTTAAAATGTTTTTAAACATTTTTATACTTTTTTTTAAATTTCAAAGCATTATAGGGATTTAAATATTTTTGGTTACATGGATCATTTTTATAATGCTTGAGTCATGGTTATAAGTGTGCCCATCACCCAGATAGTGTTCATAGTACCCATTAAATAGGTTATATATCACCCATACCTCCTCCCCACCCCCCACTTGATTTCCATTGAGTTTTACTTCCCTCTGTGCACATGTGTGTTCATAGTTAGTTCCAATGTAATAGTGAGTACATGTGGTATTTGTTTTCCCATTCTTTAGATACTTCCTTTAGGATAATAGTCTCCGGTTCCATCCAAATGATTGCAAAAAGCATTAAGTCACCCTTCATCATGGCTGAGTAGTACTCCATGGCATACATATACCATATTTTGTTAATCCACTCATGAATTGATGGGCACTTGGATTTATTCCACATCTTTGCAATCGTGAATTGTGCTGCAATGAATATTCGAGTGCAGGTGTCTTTTTGATAAAATGACTTCTTTTCCTTGGAATACTAGATCAAATACTAGGTCTACTTTTAGTTCTTTGAGGAATCTCCATACTGTTTTCCATAGAGGTTGTACTAATTTGTAGTCCCACCAACAGTGTATAAACATTCCTTTCTCTCTGCAACCATGCATCTATTATTTTTGTACTTTTTAATAAAAGCCATTCTAACTGGGGTAAGGTGATATCTCATTATGGTTTTAATTTAAATTTCCCTGATGATTAGTGATGTTGAGCATTTTTTCATGTTTGTTGGCCATTTGTCTATTTTCTTTTGAAAAGCTTCTGTTCATGTCTTTTGCCCATTTTTTAATGGAGTTGTTTGATTTTTTTCTTACCGATTTACTTGTGTTCTTTGTAGATTCTGGTTATTAGCCCTTCATTGGTTGTATAGCTTGTGAATATTTTCTCCCATTCTGTAGGTTGTCTATTTGCTCTGTTGGTTATTTCCTTAGCTGTGCAGAAGCTTTTTAATTTAATCAAGTCCCATTTATTTATTTTTGTTATTGCCGTGGTTGCCATTCGAGTCTTCCTCAATAAATTCTTTGCGTAGGCCAATATGTGGAAGAATTTTTTCAACATTTTCTTTTAGTGTTCTAATGGTTTCATGCCTTATGTTTAAGTCTTTTACTTACCTTGAATTAATTTTTGTGAGTGGTGAGAGATGTGGATCCTGTTTCAGCCTTCTGCATATGGCTATCCAATTTTCCCAGCACCATTTATTGAATAGGGATTGTTTTCCCCAGTGTATATTGTTGTCTGCTTTGTCAAAGATCAGTTGGCTATACGTGGATGGTTTTATATTTGAGTTTTCTGTTCTCTTCCATTGGTCTCATTTTTGTTCCATTACCATGCTGTTTTTGTTACTATAGCCTTGTGGTATAGTTTGAAGTCTGGTAATGTGATGCCTCCAGACTTGTTCCTTTTGCTTAAGATTGCTGTGGCTATTCAGACTCTTTTCTGGTTTCAAACCAAGGATAGAATTATTTTGTCTAGATCTGTGAAATACGTTAGTATTTTGATGGGGATTTCATTGAATCTGTAAATCACTTTGGGTAGTATGGACATTTTAACAATGTTGATTCTACCAATCCAAGAGCAAGATATGTTTTTCCATTTGTTTGTATCATCTGCAATTTATTTCCTCAGTGTTTCATAGTTCTCTTTAGAGAGATCTTTCACCTCCTTGGTTAAGTGTATTTCTGGGTATTTTCTTGGTAGCTATTGTGACTTGGTATTGAGTCTTTGATTTGACTCTCAGCTTGACTATTTTTGAAATTACCCATTTTTTACTTACAAAGATCTCTGAAGAATGTAACTTGAGATATACTCACACTTTACCCCAGAATTAAATATACTTACCCAGTCATAATCTGAGCTAGAAAACCCTAAATTTTCCTAGCAGGGGTCTGCCCTAGAAAACGTAAGGCTTAGAGGAACAGAGAAAGTGTGCTTCCTGGGGTCAAGTTGATGTCCAAATAGGAATGGGCTTCTTAACTCATTAAACAGAAGAGATGTGAGGGAGAGGCCTGGGACGATCTCTTTGGGGAGTTCTTTCATATGGAAACATGCGAGGAAGGAGTTGATATTCTTTCCTGACACACAAGAGACATGAAGGGAAGGGAGGATTTTATTGATCTCTTTATCCAATCTTCTTATTTAATGGAATAGAAAAAGAGAAGTGGTGGCTGGGCACAGCGGCTCACACCTTGTTGCTCCATGAATTAATATAGATGTGTTTGCAGACAGGATTTGTCTTAGGAGGTTTGCAGAGTTTGTACCAGATAAAACACAGGCTTGTTTTAATTCTTTGAGAGTTCTAAACGGAATGGGCTCATGAAGATGACGTAGGCTTCGCGGTGTTTGCGCTGCCCCTTCCTGATCATCAGAATCTGAGCTCAGCTGTACTATCGCAGTAGGATAAAGATGTGTTTTTAAATTCTCATTTAACTGCGTTTCTCTTATACCTTTCGAGACCTTAGTTTGTTTTTTAGGATTTTCTCTAACAGCCCATTTTAAGGACTGACCACGCTTCTGGGAGCCATTTGCATTAGAAAGCAATGGCTCCACAGGCGAAAGCTTGTTTCTGGCTACAGTTTCGAGTGAAAATTCAACTTTGAAATCTTTTCGCTTCTCCGTTTTTTTCTACCGACCCATGCTCAAGGCTGATGGCCATCTCTACTGGCTCTCTCTTATTCTGGCCTGATGCAGATGGAAGGTCCTAAACAACCTCCTCCTTCGTACAAAAAGGAGACTCTGGATCTCTCTCTGTGCTTTTTTTTAGGATGGAGTTCTCCATCTCACTAAAAGAAGAGACTGAGTCTGACTCAGCATAAGAAGTTTTTCCCCATGTGTTATCCTGAGAGCAATATCAATTCTTATTTCTTTAATTCAATCCCTGGAGTACTCAGCTCTCTCCTTCTGGTTGTCTAGGCTCGCAGCCTTCTCCAGGTCCCCTGCAATGCATACGGAGATTTTCCTCTGCTCAAGGCAAAGACACTTTACCAAAAAAGACCCTGTAGAAAAATTTTCCTGCCGTATCCTGCCATATCCTGCCGTATGCTGCCAACTACGCCAGTTGCGGGGAACGTTGGCCACATTCCTGGCAACACCTGTAATCTCAGCTCCTTGGTAAGCTCAGGTGGGAGGATTACTTGAGGCCAGTAGCTTGAGACCACCCTGGGCAACACAGACCCTGCCTCTACAAAAAAATTTTTTAAAAAATTATCCAGGTGTGGTAGTGTGCAACTATAGTCTTGGTTACTTGGGTGGCTGAGGCAGGAGCATCACCTGAGTCCAGGAATTTGACAGTATGATTGCACCAGTGTGCTCTAGCCAGAGCAATGGAGTGACACCCTGTCTCAAAAAAAAAAAAAAAAAAAGAACAAACAAACAATAAGAAAAAAAAGAGGGAAAAAAAGCTCAAGCTCTCACAATGAGATAGGGGTAAAACCAGGACTAGATGCCAGTTTTCATGGATGTCAGTACAATGATATTCCATAAAATGTTTGGCAATCTGGCAAAAATCAATCTGCATTTTAAAAAGATAGTCAAGACTTGGCATTCGCAAAATTTTTGTTCTGTTTATTTCCCATGCCTCTCTTTTTAAAAAATGAATAGTGACTATTTGACACACTCATGATTTACACTTAAAGGGTGAATAATGTTTCCTTTTTTATCCTTGTCCAGTTTTTCAGACAAGAAGAAAATCTATTTTATAAGGAATGTACATTTGCATCATTTCATAATACAATGTGTGAGGATTAATATAGTTGAAACTTGGCCTGAAAAGGGAGAAGGAAGGCTGAATGCCAAGGGCTAAATTCCACAGCTATGACCATTTTGATGAACTGATTCACTACTATTTATACTTTGGAGGAAGAAGCTTGGAATAGGGAGAAGCATGCAGACAGCAACCTAGGATAACAGCTTTGAAGAATTCACAGTATAGTGGAGAAATTGGCTAAACTACCCTATAATTTTTATTTAATGATTTTGCACTGCACTAGGGGGAGAAAGGCAGTTTCTCAAAAGTTCTTTGTTAGGAGAGGAGGAGGGTGTGGTGCAGTAAAAAGAACGACAGAGCGAATGCCTATTGTTTATGGTTGCCTACACACACTTGCACACACATGTGCGAAAATGGCAAAAGAAAGAGAGGAGCAAGAGATCATTTTAGGATTATCCAATGAAACAGAAACTAGACCAGAGACGAAAATGACCGGCAATCAAACCCCTGTGTGACTCTCCATTGCCTTTAATTCTTCTCTAATCAAAGAGCGGCACACGGTCGTGAGAGCTGGCCAGAGCAAGGGAGATTATGCAGAGAGTGATTTCATTCAGAGAAATCTTGGCATGATTCCTAACCTCTTAGCCTGAGGGAGAATTTCTTAAATTTTATTTGTGTTCCTCACCTGAGAGAATTGATGCCTTCAAGGGAGCACAAGACAAAGGCTAAACAGATACGCAATAAAATTATCCTCCTTGGATGGGTCAGGAGCTGCCTGATAACTTCGTCTACGCCTACATCAATCAGGGAGCAGCAGAGGCGTCCGCAGTCAAGGAGAGCTGAAGGTGGCAGTGCTTACAGCTGCACATCTTCTTAAATAAAGGTACAGAAGGCAGACCCTCAAAAAAGAAGCCATATATGGAATGACATAAACCATATATGGAATGGCAATGACCTTTGTGGAGCATTCGGTATTGTTTGCAACCTTCACAACACACCTGTGTTGCTTTCTTAAATACATAGCAAACAATACACTAATATAGATATGGGATCAATTTTTACTTCCCCTAAGGGGAAGCCATGTTTTGCTTGCACTTTTGCAAAGCTCACAAGTGGATTTCCTTTTCCTTTTCTTTTCTTTCTTTCTTTCTTTTTTTTTTTTTTAAGAGTATATTCCGGCTGATCAGTGAGTTCATGCATCTGGATAAAGGCATGAGCAAATATTAAATTTGGTGTCACCATTCTCATTGTTATTCATTTTAGAAATTCAGGTTTATAAAATGTATTCCAGCAGAGTTTTAAGGAGATCAGGCTATCTCGTGGTCATCGGAATTTATGGAACTCTGCCCTATACCCTCAACTGGATTAGATTTTAGCTCTGCAAACAGTCTTATCTCTTAAGAGCTAGGACCAGAAATTAAATTATAAATTGATACTATCAATAGCAGAAATGTTATCTTGAGCCTCAAAGGCCAGAAGGCTGATTGAATCTCATTCATCACAGATGCACTTTGCCAGTGATGGCTGTGTTTGGGTGTGAGGGTATGTTTATGTGTTACAACCAGCGGGCTGGGTAGCTGAGCTGGTTAGCACACAGTGCTATTAAGAGCAGCAGGAAACACTCTATGGCTCTGTAAGCCAGTGAAATTTGCTTTGTTTAGTGATGATTGACGGTGATTCGGATCCTGTGTGGTGGTCTCCTATCCCACTGATGATCCCAATAATAGAACCTACTTTATGCATGAAGATTTTATAGATTCGAGTAGGTAAAAAAATCTAATAAAAGTCGTAAGGATAAACCCTATGATGTGCTTACAGGCCTTTTTGAGCTTCCACAGGGAACTTGCCATGCCCACTGCCACCTTCTTAGGAATTTCTATGGTTTGTTCCATTTGACCCAGAAATACTGGCACTCTTGAACTAGATCTGGAATGAATGTCAACTAAAGCCCAATTATTTATAGAATAGTCAGTGGCCTTAATGAGGGGGCCTACCCTGAGAGCTGGCCTAAAAATTAAATAGCAAATATGATAAGATCTTCTCTTTTAGGGGGCTTTAAGCATAAATGCACACCAGAGAGGGACACAAACATATGAGTGATGCACAAGTAGAGCTTTACACAGAGAGAAGGTAGTAAGGAGAAGTGATAATCCAGTAGAAATTATGAGGTAGCAGATGTTACGAACAAGCAAGAACCATGTGGCAGATTGCAGAGTAGAGAATATTTCATCAGAAGCAGCAAGAGCACAGGAAGTAGCAAGAGAGAGTAGCTGAATAACCGTGCTGAGTAATGCATAAAGAAAGCCTACTTCTGGGGGATAAAATGATAGCAAGGTCTTTACAGCCCTGTTGTAAACGGAATGGCATTTCTTTTCTCCGTGATGACCAACTTTGTTATTGTGGAAGGATTCTGAAAGTTATTCTAGGCTCTTGGAAGCCTGGCTCTGCAGCTGTTTCTAATCTTTCTCACTTGCTTGTGCATCCTTTATAATACAACTCAGTCACTGGAGGTAATCTGAGGGTGGCTTTGTACTTACTAAAAAATCGTAACACAAAAACATTACTGTATTTGCATTAATGAAGATATTTTATTGCCTGGGGAATGAGTTTTTAAGTCCTGGATTCTCATCAAATTTCTACTAGTCCACAATTGTCTCTAACCTCTACTCCCATTTGGAGTGTGCTAGTCAATCATAGAGAAACAACAAACCCATCAAAGTCCTAAAATAAATTTAAAACATTATTGAAAATAATTGCATTCAAAATTGTCACACATATTAAGTAAAAGCCTTTGATTGTACTTAGGCATTAAGAAATCATTCCTCTTGGCTTTGGAATATTATATAAACAATAATATTTTGAGTGGCTCTGAAGGTGGTATTTGGGAAAGATTTCATAAAGAAACATACACACATTCAAATTGTGCTGGGACAACCCATGAGTAGAAGTGCTTGAAATATAGATAACTACGTGGCTCACTGATTAGGTCTGTATATTTTCTTATGGGAAAGTTATTGGAAATCAAAGCAAGTTATTGTGTCAATCCAAAGGTATGAGGTTGATCAAAATCTTCTACAGTGTATATCATTCGAAGGCTAAATTTTATTCCACGGGACACATATACATTAGGTATAATGGAACTCAATTAAAACAAATGTGGCTTCGTATGTAGAAATGTATTTTATATATCATGTGTGTATATGCTTTGATTCTGTATATGTAGGAAGCACAGAACTGGGCGTTAATTCAGGAAATAGGAGTCAGGACACATAAAAGAATAATGTGGTGAAAAGCAGTTATTGCTCATAATCATAAGATGAAAGGAGAATAAAAAATAATCTTCTAAGTCAGAAAATTAAATGAGTTTCGTTTTATAGAATAAATGAAAAATTAATAAATACGATGATTGTGTTAATTTGAAAATAACGTTTCTTCGTTTAATTGCTATTTCAATTAAAAACTGAGGCGTGAAGGAATGGATCTTCGTCTCAGCAGGGTTAGCTGTGCGTGGAGCTCTGCAGGGTCAGTTAAAGCGCCCAGACGTGGACAGCAACGGTATTGGCAATGTCAGTCGGAGCAGTAACAGTGGAGGACACAGGTATGTGTGGTGGCCATGGCACTTCGCATTGGGAATAGACCCTGATGCAACAGTGGCAGGAGCAGCAATAGCCTCAGAAAAAAGCTGGTGACCACGGGAGCATCAAGAGCTACTCCAAAGACAGGAAGTAATTACTCCATCTGACTGTACTTCTGCACTTGAAAAGTCAAAAACTACCACCGTTTTGTTGAGAGTAGTAGTGGTTGTAGCAGAAATGAAGTGTCAGTAACACACACACACACTGTGGAGTGTGAGCCACTGGGAGGGCTGGGGGTAGGGGCTGTGGAGGGAAGAGGCAAGCAAGGAAAACGTTGCAAATACCTGTGCTTGTAACCCAAGGCCTTGATGTATCTCTGCTTGATTTATCTGGAGGAGGGGAAAAGGGTTATAGAAGTAAACACAACATAGGAAGAAAATATCACTGGAAATACTTTCCTTCCTCCCTCCCTCCCTTCTTCCCTCGCTCTTTCCTTTCCTCCCTCTCTTTCTTTTTCTTTCTTTCTAATGTAAAAATTTTAAAAACTTTTCATATTATACTGATTTTAGACTTACAAGAAAGTTGTATTAATAGAAACAATACTTGTAATACTCATAGACCTCCCCCTTAATGTTAACATCTTATAGAATCAGAGTACAGTTATCCAAACCAGGAAGTTAATAGTGTTGTAATACCATGAGCTAATCTACAGACCTTATTTAAATTTTGCCAATTGTCCTGCTTGTGTCTATTTCATGGTTCTGGGTCCAACCTAGGATCTCACATTGCATTTAGGTGGCATGTCTCTTTAGACTCCAGTCTGGTGACTTCTGTGACTCTTTTTATTTGTGTTTCATGAACTTGGCACTTTTGAAGACTACAGGCTGGTTACTTTGTAAATTTGATTAGAATTGAAGTTACACACTCTTGGCAAGTACATCACAATAGTGATGTTTTACCCTTCCCAGTGCATGATATTGGAAGGCACATGATTTTGGTGTGTTTGATTATTGGCAATGTTAATTTTGATCACTTGGTGAAGGTGGCATCTGCCAGGCTTCTCCATGGCAAAGTTATAATTTTCTCCTTGTAATTAGTAAGTACCTCATGGGAAGATAATTTGAGACTCTACAAATATCCCATTCATCATCATACTTTTGCTGTCTAATTTTAGCATCCAAGATAATTCTTACCTGTAACAATGATTACTGTGGTATTTGACAAATGATGATTTTTCTATTTCCGGCATCCTTCTATTTTTATTAATTGGAATACTACCGTAAGGAAGAGTTAGCTTTTCTTTGCCATTTATTTATTTATATATATATTTCCCTTTACCTCTAACTCAAACTTTCCCCTCCATTCAAATTATCACTTCTCATAGCTTATGCCACTTTTTGTTCACTGGACAGTTGGCCATGGAGTTGGCCATGGACATGAGTTTATTGGTGTTCTGCTTGTTAGTCCATTTTCCCAGTTTCTTTTGTCTTGGGTTGTGCCTTCACTGATTGACCTGACCCATTCCCTTGAGTTTCCAGGCTACTCACTTAACCTAAAATTTAATTTTTATCTTTCATTGACTCTGCTGGTCTTGGTTTTTAGTACTGCATTCTTGACTGTCCATTGCCCTCACATAAGCCTGACTCTACCAGAAAAGCCCTCCTACTTTTAAATTCTGTTTAAGTCAACAAACTTGAGAGAGTGTTGCTATTACTCTCAATGGTGGGCATTTTGTCTGCCAGCTTCTATTTCTTCTTCTTTTACTAATGATTTTCATTAGGGGATGACCTCTTCCCATGTGTGTGGTCTTGATGGGGTTGTCTAAAAATGTCACCTGCCATCCCCAGGCAGGGATGGGCATCGCTATTGAATAGGCTGCCTACACTCTCTCTCCTGGGACTCCGAACTCTGGGTAGGGTGAGACAAAAATGGAGAAACTAAACAAAACAAAAGCAGTTGTGTTAGGTAGATAGTGAGGGATTCCAGGTTCCTAGGGACGAAAGTAGATGCTGTTGCCCCCATCTTGGTCTTGCCCAATCCTAATTCTCCATACCTGGGGGAGGAGAGAATAACCTACGAATCTGCCAATCAGAACTTGGTGCCCTAGCTGCAAAAGAATGCAGAGGACTCTCTAGTCCGTAGGCCAAGCCACACAGGTACCATAAAGTCCAGAAAGTGACCTAGAACCCACATGCGCAGTTAAGACTCAGCTCATGCAGCTCCTCAACTGTCGAATCAAAGTAGTTCGATGGTGACGTTTGAACCACGGGGAGGTCCCTATCCGGGCACCACAAAACAAGACCCAGACAATAACCAAGCTCTCTTTGCCCTCCCTTTTGCTTGCCCTGCTGTGACAGTGGGTCCAGTTGTCATCCATGGCATACGTACCATGCTCTGTAAACCTATATCCTGCTCTTGCCCTATAATCCTATCTTTCTCTCCTCAGTAAACCTCATTTTCATGCTCGCCTAACTTTGGTGCATCTGGTCATTGTTGGAGGCCATAAGTGCACCAAGAACTGACAGTTTCAGACTAAAACCTGACAGTTGGAACACATCCATTCCCATGGCAGAGCCCTAAACATACTATTGCTTAATTCATGCTACCAAGACATCTGAAGCTTTCTGGTTTCTGTTATTTTTAGAACCTGGTTCTCTAGCCCACCTTTTGAATGTATGAGTTTTCTGAAATTCTCCCAATAAATGCATTTTGTGTACCTCAGCTAGAGTCATTTTTCTGTAGCCTGGGGAAAAATAAACAACATAGGAATGTACTCTTATAAGAGAAGTATAGGAACTTTTACTGTTTTCCTGAAGCTAAAGAATTCAAGAAGGAAATGTGAGGAGGTCCTCTGTTGATGGAAAATGGATCAGTAGCAAGCTAGGGAAGCTGACCTTCCCTCCTAGGCATTAGCTGATTGTCCTGGGCCTTGGGGCATTTAAACCATTAAATATGGCAGACTTGGAAAGACAGCCAGTGAAGGCACACATGCCTCAGTTAGCCAAAGGTCTACCCGTCTGTCTCCTGATTAGCTTCTGCGCCTTTGCTTTCTGGTTTCAGTCATTCTGCTCCCACATCCCTTTGTGGTCCTGCTGAATTTGGCTTACTTTCTCTCCTAGCCTTTCACAGCCTGGGC
Source organism: Indri indri (assembly GCA_004363605.1). Lineage (NCBI taxonomy): Eukaryota > Metazoa > Chordata > Mammalia > Primates > Indriidae > Indri > Indri indri. The sequence goes on along the minus strand of RJWJ010009716.1, from coordinate 27,154 downwards.
TACATTTCACAGCTGCCATTCGTTCTCTCCCCAGGATCAACCTGGAACACTTGAAAATGATCGGAATCCAGTTTTAAAATGTCTACTCCAGTGATAAGCTGGGAAGAGCCATTTGGGAGACACACACAGACTCTAGAGAAATGGGGTCAGTGCTCTGAAGCTAAAAGTTAAGTTCTTGCTTATATTGGCAGAAAACAAAGAAGGTTAGTAGGATTACAGTGTTTTCTATACAAGGCTGGTTTATGAGTTACAACAATACTTACAGTTTGCTTTCTTTACCATATGGCTTGTGTTCATTTCCTTTCCAGTTGAAAAAAGTATATTTCACATTCCATCGTAAGACAGTGTGACAGTGGTGAGGTCTTAGCGTGAGAAAGGTAAGAAGGAAGGTAATCTTTAGTGAAGACCAACAGCAAGAGGGCGGGGGTCTTCCCTGGGGCACTTTAGTCTTTACAACATTTTACAAAATAATGTAGGTAAGGAAGAAGGCTAATCTATAACAGAGAAACAAAGGTTACAGCTGCCTGTTTAGTGAGTCCCATAATCACATACCCTTAGCACTCAAAATTTTTTAAAGTTCCAACAGCTTAGGTTTTGAATTACTTATTTTCACACCAGTTACTCACCTGGGAACTCCACACCACTTCCAACACAGCCCTATTCCTCACATTGTAACCCTAAGCTCTCTACCAAGAATGAAATGGAAAATACAAGCTGCTAGCCTCATATTCTCTCCTGTCTTTTCTGTAGCTGGAAGAAAGAGGATATTCTTAACGAATTCTGTAGTGACAAGAAGAAAACCGTGATCACCTTACTAAAACTGCCTCTATGCCCTGAAAAGGAGCCCCTAGGCTGCCAACTGGGCCTCCATTCTCCCTTTGAACACGATGCTCCTTCCTCTTGGGGCTAGCATGTACCTCACCCCTTAAGCAAATTTACAATTCCTGATAAGAAACTACCACTTCTTCACACTGGACAAGGGAGCGACTAGTAGCATCACAGAGTGATAAAGACAGTGTGTAAAACATTTTAATATCTCAAGATTACAGGGTTCAAGAGTAAAAGGCAAACTTTGCATAGTCCTATGTGGTTGGCACTGTGCCAATTCCTGCAGTTTGCATAAACTACAAAGATGTTAAAATGAAAGACATAATTTTATGACTCAATATTGAAAAAAAACCATTATGCTCACATCATTTTCAAAATATTTTTCTAAAGGCCAAAGGGGAAACTCATGTCAAGACAGGGTCAAAATAAAGAAATAATTACTATAATATTCATGTTCCCAAATGTCCTAATGTTTTTATTTTGGAAAACTCTGATGTCTGGCCTAGAGGAAGGAACACAAAGGGGCCATGCTCCTTTGTACATCTCCTTTTAGAAGTGAGATGCTTCCTCTCTCTCAAAAAAATGTGTTTGACCAGTCACCCAAACATTTCTGGACTGGACATGGCCAGGACTGCTCAGAAGTAGGGCCGTTAAGATGGTGAATATTTTACTAAATATCTTAATGAATATTGTACTTTGATTTGAAGCCTCATAATGCCAATTTCCTCCTTAAATGGGAAGTGATATAGAGCCCCAAGGGGACCTTTGAAGGGGATGAGGTCCAAAGAGATACGGTAAAGTGACAAAAATCTTGCTCTGTGTGCTGGGGCAGATGCATGTGGAGAAACTGCCCTCCAAACAAGAAGAACTTTGTCCCTCGAGGTGTTGCCTAAGTCCAGGAGCTGAGCAGCCTCCCTCCTCCTCTGTGTTGCCCTTAAAGACTCACTTCCCTGCTTTTAGGACCGTCCATATTTTATTATAATTGGTTGTTTATGCATTTTTCTTCCCTACTGGACTTTGAATTCCTTAAACACAGACAGTGGCATTTTTAACTTTTCATCCTAAGTTCCTAGCAAAGATTGGCCCCATACAAGATGATTAATCAACATTTTAAAAATAACTCTTTCTGATCTCTGACCTTATAGTAGTGTTACATTTTACATACTGTCTCATATTGCTACTTTCTTTTTCTGTGTGTAAATTCTTCAAATTTTACAGTGGTCTGTCAGTGTCCATTGTAAAAATGTAAAGTTTAAATTTTAGGTCAAATAGGTAACTTTAAAAGATTTTAAAAACAGAACTCCTGTAGGAGGAGGTTTTTTTTTTTTTTCAGATTATGTTAAAAAAAACAAAAACAGAAAATGACTGCTGTAGAAGAATCAAAGTCCATATCAATTGTGAGGAAAAAAAATCAATGCTTATTTCTAGCAATGTTACAAATTATTTATTTCATATCAATACGAAGGACAAACCAACACAGGAAGGAACTAATTCCCTCAGTTTGCCCTGTCTGCCCTCCCTGGTATCCATTTGCCCCTCCTTGTTTCTGGAACTTTCCATAGGGTATTACCACAGCACTTCATCAATTGTGGATTGTTAACCACACAACTGGGATGGGGAAATATCTTTTCTGCTTAATTCAGCAGAGATAAGACCAAAATTCTTAATAACAAGCTTTCATTAGAAACTAAAATTAAATGAACCAAACAGAAATGGGCTAACTGACAAAGTACCTCCTAGAAGATGCCCTCTTTATGGTTTAAGGCAGCAATATTGGATCAATAGGTGCCAACACCTCATTCTATACCTGTCTTAACTGTGACAGAGGGAATGGCTTGAAAAAAAATGGCAAAATATTTGCCGTTTCTTTAAAACTTCCCCCATTCTTTTTGGGAACTGTGGCCTGGCCTGCATCCTTGCCTCAGGCAGGTGGTCAGGAGGGACGGGGGAATATCTTGTGTTCTTTGTGTTACAGGAGATAGGTCAGCCATTCCAGGCCCTAAACCAGCCTCCCAGGTAGGTGAGGTCACAGGCTTCGTTTTCAGCAGGGACTGGCAGAGATGGGATGATTAGAATCATTAATGACAAAGGCCTAGAACTGAGCTCCACCCTCCCCCCCACACACACACTTTAACAGCTCTATATTTCTGCTTATGTGAGGAAAATTTAGATTTTGAGATGAGAGTCTGCCATTTCTCCTCCTTTGCTGGAAAAGTAGTTCTCTTTCCTTCTCTTCAACCACTTGTCTTTATTCTTCTGATGCAGCCTTGGGGACAAGTACCGAGCCTTTGGTAACAGATTTTGGTGTCAACAAGTCCTGGGCTTTTGGTAACATAACCTTGGGAGTTTCCCTTCTGTATTCCCCAGGGACATAGTCTATGATTCCATACAATTTTGAGGCAATTAGAGGTACTGTTATTTGACTTATAAGAACCAGTGGTAGCAAAAGGACTTTTAGAATGGCAAAGAAAAGACCTCTGAAAAATTACCCCTTTGTAAAAACAATGAAGACACTCACACAAAGGGTCAAAACCAACTTTTTCAGAATTCTGGAAATTAACCAAAGGTTTACAACAATGTGAGGAACCTTTATTCAAGAGAAATGCCTGAGTCTCAGTAAGGACAGTGAACATTTTAGTGTGCCTCATTGCCATTCCCCTCTCCCCAGCTCTGCAGTAATCTTAAAAACCAATATCCTTCTGATGAAGGTATCTGCAGAAAACAGTAGAATAGAAGCCACTAGCGGGGACAGACCAGTTTGGCGCTTCCCCCAATAAGCCTCACTTCTAGATAGTCTTTATTTGACCTGAGTCAAAATTAGCTTGCCATGAACAGCTTTTTCCCTAGGACAATTGTTGAAAACAATCAGTGGTGATTATTTAATATCACAGCTATCTGAGGCAGGGATAACATTTGGGGCAAACAAGAGGCAGATCAAAAACCTTAAAAACAAAAGTTAGGCATGAGTTGTACATAGAGGGCTTTGAAATACTCAGATATAATCCCAGGAAACTAGAAGGTTATGCCCCCACCCTAAGAAGTCACTATCTCCCACCTCCTGTTGACCTTGAGGTTCAGCACAAGCAGAAATTAAAGGCTAAGGCAGTATCATAAACTGCCAAGCACTGAATGTGTGTTCCAAAACTCACACAAAGCTCCTTAGCAAGATTTGGAGACTTATTGGATCAAGGCATCTAAGGAACTCTCTCTCCAAATATTAGCAGATAACTAAGCTAACTGAGCAGAATCCTCAGTGGCCACACATGTCAAAAAATAGAAGGCTTTCAGAATTAGTTTAGAAAAGTCGCTAAACAAAAAAGCAGCAGCACTAGTAGCAATGATGAACAATAAAGCAAGCCCAAGGGGAAAGAGAAGATCTGATTTCTAGAGTTGCCATATTATATCAATTAAAATGCCCAGTTTTCGACAGTAAATTATGAGACATGCAAAGGAACAGGAAAGTATGGCCTATACACAGGGGGGAAAAAATAGAAACAATCCCTGAAGAAGTCCAGATTTTTGATTTACTAAACAAGTATTTTAAATTAGCTATTATAAATATATTCAAAGAACAAAAAAGCTATCTAAAGTATAGAGGAAATTATGAGGACGATGTCTCTCCAAATAGTAGAATATCAATGAGGAGACATAAACTATAAAAAAGAAACCCATAGAAATTCTGGAGTTGAAAAGTATAATGTACTGAAGGAGTTTAATAGCAAAACTGGGCTGGCAGAAGAATAAATCAGTGAACTTGAGGATAGATCAATTGAGATTTTCTAGTCTAAGGAAAAGAAATAAAAAAGAATGGAGAAAAATAAACAGAGCTTGATAAAGAACATGTATGAAATCTTATCGCTAACTTCCTACTGAATGATGACACACTAGATGACTTCCTGTGAGATTGTAAACCTTCGATGCCTCTCCCATCATCTCTATTCAGTATTGTACTGGGAACTCTAACTAGGCAGACAGATTAGGAAGAAATAAAATTGTCTTTGTTTGCAAATAAAATGGTTTCCTATGTAGAAAATACCAAAGAATCTACAAAAAACTCCTGAAATTAATAAGCAATTATAGCAATGTTGTACGATACGAAGTGAACACATAAAAGTCAATTTTTTTTTGTATACCGTCAGTGAACAATTGCAATTTGAAATTAAAAACATAATGCTATTTACATTAGCAAAAAAAGACAAAGAGAAACACCTAGGTAGAAATGTAACAAAACATCTTGATACAAGATCTATATGAAGAAAACTACAAAACTCTGATAAAAGAATCAAAGAAAATCTAAATAAATGGAAAGATGTTTCACATACATGGAGAAGACTCAATATTGTCCAGATGTCAGGTCTTCCCAAGTTGATCTATAGACTCAATATAATCCCAATCAAAACCCCAGCATGCTATTTTGAGGATATTGACAAATTGATTCTAAAGTTTATGTAGAAAGGCAAAAGACCCAGAATAGCTAACACAATATCGAAGAAGAACAAAGTCAGAGGACTGACACTACCCAACATCAAGGTGCTATTATAGAGAGCTATGATAAACAAAACAGTGTAGAATTGGCTAAAGAATAGACAAATAGATCAAAGGAACAGAACAGAGAGCCCAGATACAGACCTACACAAATATAGTCAACTAATCTTTGATAAAGAGGCAAAAGCAATTAAATGGAGAAAGGATGACCTTTTCAATAAATGGTGCTGGAATATCCCCATGCCAAAAAATGATTCTAGACACAGATCTTACACTTCAATATAAAATGTGAAACTACAAAACTATAAGATAACATAGGAGAAAATATAGGTGGTGCTGGGTTTGATGAAGACTTTTTAGATAAAACACCATGCATAATCAATGAAAAAATTTGATAAGTTGCACTTCATTAAAATTAAAAACTTCTGTACTCTAAAAGACACTTAAGAGAATGAAAAGATAAGCCACAGATTGGAGGAAAATCTTTGCAAAACACATGTCTGATATATGATATCCAAAATATACAAGTATATCCAATAAAAAACAAACAACTCAATTAAACAACGAGCAAAACATTTGAACAGATACCTCACCAAGGAAGATATACAGGTGACAAATAAGTATATGAAAAGATGATCAACATCATACGTCATCGAGCAATTGCAAATTAATACAACAATGAGATACCACTATACACCAATTAGAATAGCTACAATCCAAAATATTGACAACACCAAATACTGGTGAAAATATAGAGCAATAGGACTCTCATTCATTGTAAGTGGGAATGGAAAATGGTAAGCTACTTTTAGAAGACAGTTTGTCAGTTTCTTACAAAAACAAATACACATTCACCCTATGATCCAGCAATTGTGCTTCCTAGTGTTTATTCAAATGAATTAAAATTTATGTGTACACAGAAACCTACACACAAATGTTTATAGCAAATTTATTCATAATTGTCAAAATGTGGAAGCAACCAAGATGTCTTTCAATAGGTGAATGGATAATGAAATATGGTATATTCATACAATGGAATATTATTCAGCAATAAAAAGAAATGAGCTATCAAGTCACAAAAAGACATGGCAGAACCTTAAATGCATATTGCTCAGTGGGCCACATAACTGTAAGACGTTCTGGAAAAACCAAAACTTGGAATAGTAAAAGAATCAGTGGTTGCCAGGGAGTAAGTTGGAACACAAAGTATTTTTAAGGCAGTGAAACTATTCTGTATGATACTGTGATGGTGAATACATGTCATTATACATATTTTGAAACCCTTAGAATGTTAAACACAAAGAGTGAACCCTAATGTAAACTATGGACTTTAGTTAATAATCATGTATCGGTATTCGCTTACCCATTGCAGGAAATGTACCACACTAATGCAAGATGTTAACAATAGAGGAAACTGTGCAGGGAAGGGAGAGTGAGAGGGAAATGGGAACTCTTTACACTTTCCACTCAATTTTTCTGTATACCTGAAACTTCCTTAAAAGATAAAATCTATTAATTGAAAAGTTTCAGCAGAACCTCAGGAACCTGTGAAAAACTGTTAAATCAAAATACACATAACATGAGTCCCAGAAGAAGAAAAGAAAGAAAGCAGTAGAAAGAATATTTGGAAAAATAATTGCCTAATATTTTCCAAAGTTTATGAAAAACATTAATCTACTCAGGCAAGAAGCCTGAGTAGATCGTATTTCTTCTTGGTGAAGAAATACAAAATGGCCAATAAAAAAATATTCAATGTCATTGTTCTTTAGGGAAATGCAAATTAAAACCAAAATGAGGTACCACTTCACAAACACCGGGATGGCTAAAGTAAAAGAAAATAACACATTGGTGAAGACATGGAAAAGTTAGAACCCTCATATACTGCTGGTAGGCTTACAAAATAGCATAGACATTTGGCAATCATTTTGGCAGTTCCTAAAAATGCTGAGCACTGAGTTACCAAATGATTCAGTAATTCTTCTCCTAGGTATTTTGAAACATACATTCACATAAAAACCTGTACAATAACATTCATAGCAGTATTATCACTAATAGCCAAAAAGTAGAATCAATACAATTGTCTAATAATTGATATATGGATTAATAAAATGTAGTACATTCATATAATAGAATATTATTTGGCAATAAAGAGAAATAAAGTGCTGACACATGATACAACATGTATGAACTTTGAAAATAGTATGCTAAGTGAAAGAAGCCAGTCATAAAACACTACATATTATATGATTTAATTCCTATAATATGCCCAGGATAAGCAAATCTTACAGATAGAAATCTGTAGAGATAGTGTTTACCCAGGGATGTGGGGATGAGGGGAAATGGAGAATATCTGTTAGTGGTCATAGGGTTCCTTTTGGGGATAATAAAAATGTTCTAAAGTCGATTTTGATGATGGTTGCACAACTCTGTGAGTGTACTAAAAACCACCGACATACTTTACATGGGTGAATTTTATGGTATGTGAATTATATCTCATTAAAGCCATTATTAAAAGAAAGGGTTGGTTGTGGAGTGGGGCTGTGATGTAGGGGGAAAGATGGCTGAATAAAGAAACTTCGGTTTCAAGGTCTACTTGTAGCTATTTGTATCAATTTGTTTTCTCCTCCTCCTCCTCCTTTCCCTCCTCTTCCTTCTTCTTCCTCGCTATACATATATCAAACACAAAATTCATAGAGTAAATGAATTTGTATAGCATTGTACCTAGAACTTTTTCTAGTTGACCAAACTGATTCCTAATTTTTTTAAGAATTAATTTATGAGCTTTCACTTCTTGTGTGTTCCATAAGCACCCTGTATATAATTCTATCCTAGAACTCACATATAATATTGTCATATATTATTGAGATAACATATTTAGTATTTTCTCATCCTTACTAGACTTTAAATTCACCAAGGGCTGGAACACATGATTATATTCCTGACACTTAATAGGCATTCAACAAATGTCCACGGGACAGCATTAGAATCTTAGAAATTTAATTTCTCACTTAAATTTCGTTTCCCATTTTACCCCCACTTATGATCTAGGTTATAAAAATTTAACATTTAACAATTTACCAGTACTAAGGACTTCATGAAATCTCTATTAGACAGACTTGAACTGCTTAGGGGAGGAACCGTCCCTCTTTCTTGTTTCCTCTGCAGGATATGTAATATGTGCTCCATCAACATTTGTTTGTTGATTTACTGAAGCTAATAAGAATCGTGTCAGTGACTCTGGTAACACACCGGCGGGATCTTAATTGTCAGATTTGAATTGTGGATGATTCTCTTGTAATAGAATTCCTTTTTACAGGAAGACAAATTTATGTTATGTTGATCATGATCTCATAGCCTTAGAGACAGATCTTTGGAACTTCCTATGTTCAAATATCAGCTTTAGAAGTGTGATTTTGGTCCAAGTAATTGCTCCATGCCTCAGTTTCCCCATGTGTAAAGTGGAGATGATAGTGTTACTAACCTCATAGAATTATTAACAAGCTTAATCGAATGAATATACATTGGTGTGTCTGGCACATAGTAAATGCTCAATAGTTGTTTGCTATCGGTAATAGAGTTAAGAAATGTTATCTAAGCAAGTCCCTTCTGTAAACACTGAATCTAGAACTTCCTATGGAGAAATGTTAAATAACATAGGTGGGAAGCTTATAGCACATTGTCTGTGATCACAGAGCTTTGCACACTTTATCTTATTTGATACTCCCAGCGACTTAGGAGGTAGACCAGGCAGGAATGTATTTATTAGTATACTCATTTTATAGATGTGGAAACTGACCTAAGTTAAACGACCTCATAGCTCTTCAGGAACTAGGTAATTGGGTTTATTTGAATTACATCCTGAAGAAAAATGAGTACTGATAAAAAAAATCACCTGTTTTGTTTTTATTTGTCAGTTCTTACAGGTAGTTCGAGACCCTCTTTCCATGGTTTAAGCGATGTGAGACTTCAGTTTTCTATATCTTCTTTTAGTTATTTATACTCTTGTATACCCAGTCTTCCCCCCACTTCTTTTCTTTAAACAAATAAATGAATAAAACAAAACCATTCTCGGCCGGGCACGGTGGCTCACGCCTGTAATCCTAGCACTCTGGGAGGCCGAGGCTGGTAGGTTGTTTGAGCTCAGGAGTTTGACATTGCTGTGAGCTAGGTTGACGCCACGGCACTCTAGCCCGAGCAACACAGTGAGACTCTGTCTCAAACAAACAAACAAACAAAAAAAAAAAAAAACAAAAGCATTCTCAGCTTCAGGAATCACTGGCTTCCAGGTATCTCTAGCCATAGCATTTTTGTTAGTAAGTATCATTTTACCTCCCTGTGCCTCAGTTTCCTCATCTGTAAAATGGGAATAATAATAACACCCACCTCTGAGGGTTTGCTGAGTACTAAGTGAGTAAATACAAAGCACCTAGAAGAGTGCTTGGCAGATAGTGAGTACTCAGCACAGGCTTCATCCTTGAGGCAAGCACCCTTCAGAAAGGCACCTGAGTTCAGGGACTCACTCAGGACATCCTTGCTTTGCTATCTGCTCTTCTCTTGGTGCTCTTTCTCTGTGTCAATGAAAATTCCAAATGACCAATGGCTTGAGGCAAAGGGTATTACAGAAGAAAGCAGTTAAAGAGAAAATCAAGGGGGAAGACGAAGCAATCAGCTGAATATACCCTGGTTAAGGACAGGACAGGCCTTCCAGGAGCCCTTGAAGGGATACAGGAAAGTCTTAGGAAGAAACCAACTAGAATCATTACTGGATGATTTGAATTTTAAACATATTTTTCCTCCTTTATCTTTTTCCCTTAACATTTTAATGGGCAGTATAATGGGCAAATGTTACTAATAACATTTGGTAACACTTCTCATTTTTGTTACAAAATCGTGAGTGCATATGTATGTGTGAGGTCAAAATTATTCCATTTTCTAAGGTCAGTTATCCTTAGGCATAAAGAGTCAAACACTAAAAACACACCCAGGGATATGGATTGCAACAAAGATTTGAATTCACAAGAGTAAGACAATTAAACCTCTGGGTAGAATTAGCATACTGAGCCACTGTCTTATCCCACTTTGCCTTATGAAAGTATTTCTCATTTCTGTTATGTACCATGCACTGTGCAGAATTCTCAAATACTTTCGAATGGTTACTGGTTAATATTGAGACATCAGTGCTTCCAATAAATTCTTTCTCTTCCTTCATAGTTTCTCTTTCACAGAAATATGTTATGCCTATTAGCCTGGTAAAATTTTTCCCTTTCAAAGGAATGATCAGAACAAAATTTTTTGAGCCATGACAAGATGATTTATGTTTTATTCTAAAAAATGTTCCCATAGGCTTGTATGTTATTTAAGTACTGTAAATTATCAGAACTCTAACTAGGCAGGCACAGTCACTATCCTGCCTTTCATGCCTTTCTCAAACTAAGTAGACCTTGACATGGTCTTTCCCCTAAGTAGAGGGGGACAGTATGAAGTAATTTGCAGAGAGATAAAAGAAATATGCAGAGATGGATTCATAATATAACATTTATCATGTAAGTTCTACAGCCAGGACTCATTCACTCTGTCCCAGGCCAGTGAACATCTTTAGTGAAAGGAACAAAGAATATAAAATGTATTCATACCTTTGAGACAAAGGCAAGCTCTACTTCCAGATCACTTAACTGAAAAATACAGTTGATCCTTGAACAACACAGGTTTGAACTGCGCAGTTCCACTTATACATGGATTTTCTTCCACCTCCGCCACCCCTGAGTCAACAAGACCCACCCCTCCTCTTCCTCCTCCTCCTCCTCAGCCTACTCAATGTGAAGATGAAGATGAAGACCTTTATGAAGATCCACTTGACTTAATGAAGAGTAAATATATAATATTTTCTCCTCCTTATGATTTTCTTAACATTTCTTTTCTCTAGCTTGCTTTATTATAAGAATACAGTATATAATACATATAACATACAAAATACGTGTTAATTAACTGTTTATAATATTGTTAAGGCTTCCAGTCAATAGTAGGCTATTGGTAGTTAAGTTTTGGGGAATTAAAAATTACACATGGATTTTCGACTATGTGAGGAGTCAGTGCTTCTAACCCCTGTGTTGTTCAGGAATCAACTGTACACAAAACATAAAATTCTTAGCTTCATTGGTTGTATCTTAGGCCAATATTTTCTTCACACTTGATCTTAGCCAAAAGGCCAAGAAGCAATACATATTTTCTTTACATGAGATACGTAGCATCTCACAGAAGTTACCCTTTATCTCCTTATAATTGCAAAACTTGCACTATTAATGGAAAGTTAAGTTCAAGTATCAAATTTGTTATTCTCATATGTGTGTGATGTTTTCACCACAGATAACTATGACATAACTTGCTATGTTGCCCAGGCTGGTATCTAACTCCCGGGCTCAAGGAATCCCCCTGCTTCAGCCTTCTGAGTCACTGGGATTATAGGTGTGAAGCCAGCTAAGAGCTCTGTACTTTTATTAACAACATGTTAACCTTAGTTTGGTGGCAGCTGCAACTCAGTACTTGATATTTTCCAGAAGCTTAGATGTACTCACCATGTTCACATGCCCACAAAAGAGTTGTAAGCTTTTTCTTTTTTTTTTTGTACCTACGGTGTGACTATTAGGGAAAAGAATGCAAGAACATGGGGTTCAGTGGCACACTAAATAGAGATCTTCCTGGAGCTTTACTATAAGGGCTTGAAGGGAGAACTTGATGCTGTTTGACCATTAGTCAATGACTTAGCTTTGACCTCTGAGTACAGAAAGTGTTTTCCCATAAGAGAATTGGGTACATATTTAGAAATGACTTACATAAGCAAAAACTGGTTAAAGTACCGTTTTCATGTAAAGCATGCTCTTTAATATCAATCCAAAGATTACAAATTCAAGATTTAATAGTCATAATAAACCACTCAATGTGTCTGCAATAGGAAGAATGGGCAGGAAGTAGGGAAGGAATGTATCGGGGAACAAAATGCTGCTAGAGTAGGGTTTTTGTGTCCTCCCTGTATTTCCTCTCTTCGTGCTAGTAGTTCAGGTTTTCCTACCCTGGCCCCAGTTCCTGCAGAGGTTTCAGCTGGTGGATTTCTGCTCTGGTAAGTTGTGATTTTCTTGTATTCACCTGTCAATCTCTCCAGTTTGGGGGACAGCAGTTTACCCTGTGACCTCTCTTCTCAGGGATCTAAGAAGAGTTGTTGCGTTTTTGGCTTATTCACCTTTCTACTCGTTCTGTCAGAGCAGTGACTTCCAAGCTTCTCACCTGCTGGACCGAAAACTGCTTTTCAGGCTCAGAGGAAGGGGGTCTTCCGCCTAGTAGCTGAGAGTTCACTGCTCTAAACAAGAGATAATTTTGTTTGATTGGGAGGCAAATTAGTGAAGAATCTGGAAGTCTTGTGTCTGCCTGCAAGGTGGCCTGTGTAGGAGTCTTCCTCACACCCTCCCAAGGTGTGGATAGAATCTTGTTGGTACTGCAGAGAGGTAGAAAAGAGAAGTGAGACAGAGACAGCAAAGATGTTTCTAGATGTACTGTTTTGGACATTTACTGAAAGGGGCCCAGAGAGGAAAAATAACGAAAGCCATGTACGAGAGAGATTATTAATAACGCTTTTCTGTCCAGAAATGGATTGTATTTCTACATGCTTTGAGAAATGACAGGATACAACAAAGGGGCACCAAATAAAAGTCTGAGGTAGTTTTCAAATGTGAATACACCTGAGATTTATTTCCCAAATAAATCAAATCTCAAAAGAAGAAAATCCATCTAAAGAGCTGTATTCTGCTATATTAAGCTGTAAAAAAAAATATTTTAGGTACAATTGTCCAATGTAGTCCCAGTTTACAGGACATTTTGTTAAAATTTCCAGCTGAGGAGAATATCGTGAACTTGGCCCGAATCCTATGACTCGGGGTGCAGCCCAGAAACAGCTGCTCGGGTAGTTGTCTCCCCCCGCACCCCCGCCGCGTTTCCCTCATTCACAGTCCTGGGGTTTTGCTAAATGCCGCCGGTAGAACAAAATTATCTCAGTGCTGGTTGCCAACCAAAGAAAGGCTGTTAGCTGATTAAACAAAGCAGAGGATGTCTTCCTTCCTTCCTAAAGGTGTTAAATCAATAGCTTTTTTTTTTTTTTTGAAAGGAATAACAAACAGCAGAGGGTATACAGCAGGTGTAAGCAGAAACCACAAATTTTATCTTAAAGTCATTGCGTTTTTGCAGAGATCCCGGGGACAGTGGGGCGGGGGCACCTCCGGCCCTGGCCTGAGCTCCAGCCACTTCTCACTTTCCAGGCTTTGATTCCCACCTTCTCGAGCCTACCTGTCCCCCTAGATCACTCCCTGCCACCTCCATCAGAAATATGTTTCCCTCTTCCTCTCTCTCTCTCTCTCTCTCTCTCTCTCTCTCTCTCTGTTAAATACAGTCCCAATTGATCTTGTCATTTTTACCCTTCAAGTCCTACTTTATAACAAGCAAAAATTTCTACTGGCAATCGGGCCTTCCCTGGGGCTGCCCAGCTGCCATTGGGGTGATTAGGGTGTTTCCTGCAGCTGAAGTCTCTTGTAATTAGCAAGCCCCTCAGGCAGTCTGGACTCTGAATTGAGCTGCCATCTGGTATCATCTGTAAATGACAATAACACTGTATCTTCTCTGTTGACTCACCACCCTGCCTGCGCTCCCCACCCACACTCCAGCAACCCTCAGAAAGATTTCACTGCCTCACTCCCCTGTCACCCTACAAGTATTGAGGCACCTTGGGCTCTGGTTAACTTGGGAAGCTCTAAATAAGAAAGTCAAGAGAACTGGGAGCCAGGAGTTTCCAGAACCAACAAGAGGATAAAGCAAAAGACCACGATGGGCCAAGTAGCATCTCCTGGCACATACCAGTGTTTCTCAAAGTGCAACTTCCAGACTGGCAGCATTGGCATGATCTAGGAACTTGATAGAAACACAAATTCTCAGGCCCCATCCCAGATCCACAGTCAGAAACTCTGGGGAGGGGCCCAGCAATCTGTGTTTTAACAAGTTCTCTAGATCATTCTGATGCAAGAGAAAGTTTACCAGCCCCTTTCCTTGGCTTCTCACCAGTACCCTATTGATGTTTTGGGCAGGATAATTCTTTCTTGTGGGGGCTGTCCTGTGCATTGCAGGAGGTGTACCAGCATCCCTGGCCTCTACCCGCTAGATGCCAGTAGCATCTCCAGACATTGCCAAGTGTTCCCTGATGGGCAAAATCACCCCCAGTTGAGAACCACTGCTCTACATCAATGCTCTCCAGGTTCTATAATTGCTGAGTGCTATGTGACTAATGATTGTTGATGTGAAAAACTATATATACGATAGAGTCCTGTGTATGAGGTGCTTCTCAAGCTTTAATGTGCATACAAGTCACCTAGGGATCTTGTTAAAAACCTGTTCTGATTCAAGAAATCCAAATTGGATTTTAAGACGGTGCATTTTTAACAAGCTAAAAGTGATGCCCATGTTGCTGCTCTACAGACTATGCTTTGATTAACAAGGTTCTACAGGATCCCGAAAGAGTTCCTGAACGAAGGATGAATGAATAATTAAAAGCTAAGAATCCCTTTTGTGGAATGTGTAAGAATTTTTCCCCTTGTCATTGATCTCCCATCTCTGAAATTTCTTTTCTTTCCTTATTCCTATGTTTTAGTGTTAAGAAAGATCCATTTTATTTTAGCAAATATAGTTCATATATGCCACAAGTACCAAGGACCTTTGCGTGTGAATCATGCTACATTTAGAGACACATAAAAGTAAACACACTCAAAACCTATTTACTGGTCAGTGAAAAACCATGCTACTGTGAGTCCTTATTCACTCATCTAATATCTCTTCAAGACCTTCTCTGTGCAGGGAATGCTACCCAATTGCTCATTTAAAAGCATATGTATGCCACTTGCACTAAACGCTTACCTACAGCTCTATGCTTTCACCATATGTATTTTCAAAATGATGTAAAAGTCATGTTTGCTGGGGGAATTTAATGCCTCTTGGCCAAAAATACACATGAAAGAGAGAATCAGCCAGCAGAACTAAGTTGTTTTCATTGTCATCTCAGTTACTGAGAAACTGGTTTCGAATGATCTTCTTTCACTATAGGAGAATGATAGCATTCCCGATTGCAGAAGTGGCAGGGCAATGTCCTCCTAGAGCTAATGAATACCTTGTGCTTTCTTTGTTTCTCAGTTAATCCATTGACAGATGTGGCTGTGAGGTGCAAAGAAGTCTTAAAACCTTGGGGATTGAGAGCTGTTTTTATTTTTAGAAGTTCAAGGGCTTTTTTTTTCTTTTGCCTGAAATGGGGAAAAACAGAATGGCACACTGTCAAATACTCCTGTAGACAGAATGTTAGTGTTTGATGGATAATAAGGAAAGTATCAGACCCGACATGCTGTTTTGCACCAAGGCTTAAGACAGAACAGTTGGGGATACCTCATTTCAAGAACATACAAACGAGTCCAACGGGCTCATTTTTATTGCAGCATCTCATCATGCCACTGCCTTTCAATTTAAACTGTGCTTGTGCAAATAAATCACTGGTCATAGATGAACACATTAGACTTAAAGAACACTCTTTTAGAGGCAGATGCATTCTCATTTTACGGTGTGTGTCAGAGACGTAGCTATTTCCTCTCCCTCCTGGGCACACAACTAAACTATATTTTTCCGTCTCTGGTGCAGCTAGGTATGGCCATGTGACTGATTTTTGATCATTGAAATGTAGATGGAACAGATGTGTTTCATTTTCACACCTGGCCCATGAAATCTTCCCATGCATGATCCTCTGTGCTCTTATTTCTCCTGCTGGCTCAAGGCAGGTAAGCACAGTGACTTTGGAAGTCATGTTTTGAAGACGGAGAAGCCAAAATATGAAAAATTGAGTTGGAATTCTCAGTCCCTGGTTGGAAGGAGCTGTCCACTCACTAATCAGGAACACTTGCTTAGGTCTTTATGTAAATGAGAAACAAATTTCTCTTCTGCATGAACCATTATACACTTTTTGGGATTCATTTGTTTCAGCTGCTGGTGTTGGCCCCAAATAAGTGACTGAGGCAAAAGTCTCAATCAATGGAGGTTTATTAAGCCAAAGTTGAGGATGTGCCCGGGAAAAACACAAACCACAGACAAAGCTGTAACTGTTTTTCCAAAGGGGAATTTGGAAGTTCCAGCATTTAAAGGCACAGAGAAAGAAAAAAAGAAAAGGCGGTGGGGGGTGGGGGAGTATCATGAGACAAAATGATTACATTCTTGGGAGACACAGGAAAATCTACATTTTACATAAGATAAGGCAAAGGTTATAGGAGAAAAAGGGAGTGGAGGAAGCATCAATTACATAGATGTCCCTGGATAGGTAGAAGAATGTCTGATCTTGTCTCTGTTCTGTACCTGTAAAGATAAATTTGTGAATCATTATTAGTGTAGAACTGGAACAGACTTGGATTTTAGGAGCTAGACATAGCCTGCACTATCTAAAGTTACAATTTGCGTGTCTTTGCATATGGAAAAACAAAGGAATTTCCTTAAGGAATGATCTGTGGGGCCAGTTCTTCACAGGTGGCTGAGGACTTTACCTTCTCTTTTGCATAAGGAGTTGGGGAGTCGTCCTGAGATTTTTATTTTCTTTTACACTAGCATCACCCTAATTAATGCACAATGTATTTCTCATATATAATTAGATACCCCTGCAGAGATTCCTTTTTTTCAGCCCTGGGTGCTGCTGTCACATGTTAATTTTGGTTCTTTTTCCTGCTTTGTGGTAGGTCCTAGATCATCATCACCTTTCTATAGGGCCTGTTCCATACTCACATTTCCTACTACTTTTTGGTCCCTGTTTCTAATTCTCTTATTTTAGAACCCATTGGTGGTCAAATGAGTAATGCAGCAAGTTGGGGGGCAACAGAAAACCCTATCTCACTACTCCTGTTCCTGCTCTGTCAAGCCTTCCTCCTTTCCTTCTGCTGTCTCCCTACATTTTATCATCCTGGGATTTTCTCTCTATTTATCACCATTCCTAGAATTTCTCTTCTTATTTCTCACCATGCCAGGGCCTCATTCCCTGCTTTTGATGTTGTTATCGTACTCCCTCTGCTCAGCCAGGCTCTGGCTGCAGCATGTTCCCTCGGTCATGTCATGGGGCATCGCATCATATGGATGTATAGTTTTAGATGTAACAGAGAGTACAAATGTGGGAAGATCACATAGAGACCACGGAGTAAGAAGAAAAGAATCCCAAGGCACTTCAATCAGGGCAGTGTTGGGTCATGGAAACCAAGAGACAAGATTGTTTAGAGAAGGTGGGAACAATCATGGTGAATGTGGCTGAGATGTCAGCCATGGTAAGAATTAAGAAATGCCATTTATACTTGGCATTAGTGACCTCATGAGAGCTATTACAATTAAATGATCAGGTAGGAAGTTCGTTAGACCAGAAGAGTGTGAGTGTTAATGGGAGAAGCAGAAATAATTAAGTGCATGTAGACAACATTTTTGAAAATGTTGTCAAGTGTAAAAAATTGAGACTGAAGAAAATGGAGCAGAGAATAACTACCTTTTGTTGGAGGAAGTGGGATGATGAAGGAAAGAGCAAAGGAAGACATGAATGAACAGAGTTATGGACCCAAGTTGGGGGTGATGAGTAGCTACGGGCAATGAAGAAGGCCCTAAACAAATTGGTAAGAGGAGGAGACACATGGAAATAGAAAACTAAGAGGAAAAATACAAACTTTTTCTCCTGAACAGTTATGCATATGCATGAGTCGATGGCATTTTTTTCTCTAAAGAAGTCATATTCTCATAAACAAGAAATATTATTATGTATTATCAGAGTTAGGGAGATGAGAATTGTAACCAACACTTACATTTACCTTTACAGATTTACATATATTTATATATGCAGTAGAGAGATTGACTGTTAAAAGCATATCGAAATGGAACTGAAATACTGAAAAGATAAGCTGGTCTCCCAACTTTGTCAGAATTCATACTGAGATGAAAAAATATCATTCATTTGTTCTTTGCATAATCTAACATTCCATTTCTAGCACCACAACCATTTACTACCATCTACTATTTTCTGGTCTTGTTTAAAAAATTACAGCACTTTGGTATGATCAGCACTTTAAAGCCCAAGGATGGTATGAAACTTTAGCTCCCCTACACAAAAATGAAAAGCAGAAAATATCCAAGAAGGACATTGGCTTTCATTCTAATGAGCAGGCCATGTAATATGCATTACATTGATTTTAGTACCTAACGTAAGGAGTTACCAGGGAATAAAATTATAAATTTACCTCCAGCCAATAGGTTTCTAATAGAGAACAACAACAAAGTAACAGGACAGGAATCGACTGATCATTTAATAGTAATAGTGTACATGATAAAAACAATATTTCTTTAAGTTACATTTTTATTCTATTCCACAGCCAACCTTCACCAAAGAAGGGAAGCTTAGTTCTACAATTCTATTTGCTTTGATTTCTTTCAGTTGAATCCAGTGCAGCTCTATTCAACTCAACTCAAGAAACATATTTATTTAGGAAGACAAAATCATACCAAATCTGGGGTTTTGAAAATTAACTGATCGCTAGTACAAAAATATGTTTATGACTACATCATTATAGTATAAAAACATATTATATTTGAATTTAGAAAATTTGGCAAAATATTTTACTGCAGGAATGGCACCAGTAAAAAAAAAAATATGCCAAACATATGCTTGGGGATACTTTGGAGAAATTAAATGTTTTCTTAATCACAGCTATCATACAATTGATGTTTTTTCTTGTTGTTAAGCAACTTCATAAGAATGAAACTCTAGAACTTTTTTCTCAGAATCATGCAAACTGAAATGGCACTCTGGAATCTATTTTTTCAGTTGTTATGTAAAAACATTGGGGAGTTGGGGAGAGAAAATGCTTTTGAGAGAGACATGAGTGGGAGAGTGGGAGACATGAGTGGCATTCCTTGGCTTGCAGCTGCGTCACTCTAATCTCTGTCTCTGTTGTCACATGGCATGCTCCCTGCGTGTCCACGTCTTCACACAGTGCTCCCCTCTTGTAAGGATGCCATTGTATTGGAGTAGAGCCCACCCCGGTGACCTCATCTTAACTTGCTTACAAAGTTAAATAAGGTCACATTCACAGGTACCAGGGGTTAGGACTTCAACATGTCTTTTGGGGGAACACAATTAAACCCATAACAGGTGATATCACTTGAATACTTTTGTATGGAGAGTGACATATAATATTCTGTGTCAGGCTCCCTGCAGAGCTGTTCTGTGTCTAATATTACTAGATCCTTGGCATTACTCTCAAATCTTCAATAAACTACCACTTCCTGATGTGAGTAGCATTTTTACAAAATCAAGGTAAAGAAACTTTGTTCCATGCCTTAACCAGTGTGGGACACAGAGAAGAGAACAGATTTGAGTTTTGAATAATATAGAATGATATAGAATACAAACAAAGTTTCCATAACAAAGAAAATCCAACTACAGTGGCTTCAACAAAACAAAAGTTCAATTATCTCTGATCTTACAGTCTATAGGTAGGTGGCCAGTTCAGGTAAGGCAGGAAATTCTGCACAAAACCATCCAGGGACCCAAGCTGGCAAGCATTTCTGGGTCCAAGTTAACTATTTCCTTGTCACCATTTTCTAGCCAGCAGAAAGTGAGAAAGAGAGCATAAAAGCAAACAGTTTCCTTTTTGAAGGGCATGATTCAGAAGTTCCAAGCATCATTTCCTCTTAAATGTCACTGGTCAGAAAGTAATCAAATGGTCACACCTGACCGCAAAAGAGGCTAGGAAAGGTAATCTCTGTCTGACCAATGGTGTACCTTGCCACAACATGGTAGGAAACAGTGAGAGAGAAATGGATACCAGGAGGAAATTAGCAGCTTCTGTTACAGGTAACAATAACATGAGTGAGACAGTTCACAGAGAATAAAAAATTGTTGTTAGAGTGAACCAAGTTAAGTAAGCCCCCAGGAATTCTCAAAAACCCCAGAACTTCCAAAAGATAGCATGACCATTGAAAATGTATGTGGTGTTTGCCAATACAAGGAGCCTAACCCACAGTTTGTATTTTCAAAATTCAAAGTGACCATAGCTGATCACTAGAGGTAACAGAGAGAGAGGTTTATGTTGGAATCTCAGCATTGAAAAAGTAAAAAAGAGGGAGCTACAGTAAACTATATTGAAGTGGTCTTGCGAATTTGGTTTTAAGAAAGGGAAAGAGGAGGATTCAGAATAGATCTGCAATCAATTAACACATATTTATTGAGAAACAAGCAACCAAAGAATTTTAGAGTGAAATTATGGGAAACACGTGAGGTAAAAAAAAAAAAAAAAACAATAAGTGAAATCACCTTCAAGATTTAACAAGGCATTAAGTTTATTATAATAATGCCGATATATATACATATATTTGTATTAAAAAGTTATACGGTTCTAGTTACATATAATAAAGTTATAAATTTCTAGTGGCAAGCCTCAATATATTTGGTTGTGTATAAATAATCTAATATTTGTTTGAAAAATCTGTTTAAGAAAAATTACAACAAACGTAGTTGATGAAACATCCAAAACTTTTCCCTTGGTTTGAGAACTGCCAGAGATAATCATTATTATACTGTATTGCCAGTGCAATAAGGCAAGCAAACAAATACCCACCTCCCCCCAAAATTATTTCTCAAAATAATTGAGAAATAGGACTATAACGCTGTTTTTCTGCCTCCGACCACGTAATTGTACATGTACAAAATCCAAAAGAATTTATAAGTATTAGGACTTATCAACATTGCTGAATAAAAAGTCAGTATAAAAACATCAATTTCGATAGGGAGAGATTTGTTAACGGATGCAAAATTACAGCTAGATAGGAATTAGTTCTAGTGCTTTATACCATTGTTGGATGACTGCAGTTAACAATAATGTGCAGTTTCAAATAGCTACAAGGAGGATATTGAATGTCCCCAACACAAAGAAATGATAAATGTTTGAGATTATGGATATGCTAATTACCCTGATCTGATCACTATACATTATAGGTATCAAAACATCACTAGGTACCCCATAAAAATGTACAATTATTATTTGTCAATTAAAAAACAAAATTAAAACAAAAGAATAAATTTTATTTTTATATTACAGTAACAAATAGAAAATACATTTTTTTAAAAAAATATACCATTTACAGTAGTGTCAAAAATCATCGCGTATCTATCAGTAAATCTAGGAAAGACATTTAAGACTTCTACACTGAAAACAATGTTATTAGAGTTATAAGGGAGAACTAAAATAAGCAGATATATCTTGTTTATGGATTGGTAGACTCAAATCATTTAAATGTCAATCCTCTACAAACTGTTCTATAGATTCATCTCAATCTCCATTAAATCCTCAGCAAGTTGTTTGTGGAAAATGGCAACCCTTAAATATTTACAAGGAAATGGAAAGGCGAAGAATAGTTAAATCAATCGGAATTAAAAAAAGTAAAGCAGGAGGACTAACTCTACCAGATGTCAAGTCCTGTTGAAAGCTATTTTAGATAGTTGGAATTGGCTCAATGATAGATAACTAGTCCTACCTTCTTTCCCCTAAAAAACAATCCATACATACATTGGCACCAGATTTATGTCAAAGGTGATGCAGCTGTATAGTGGAAGGTCTTTTCAATAATGATTCTGGGTCAATTGATATTCACTTGGAAAAAAATTAATCTTGACTGCCTGCCATATACAAAAATCAATTCTAGATGTAAATTTAAAAGTAAGAATAATAAGACTTTTAGAAAAAATTGTAGGAGAATTTCCTTGTGACCTTGAAGTGGGCAAAGATTTCTTCAACACAGCACAAAATGCACTAATTCTAAAAGCAAAAATGAATAAATTTAACTATATTAACATCATAAAATTCATTTTATTAAAAGACACATTAAGAAAGTGAAAAAGAAAGCCCACAATGGTATATGTTATTTCTAGTTGATATATCTGAAAAAGACTGAATTTAGAATATAGAAAGAATAACTATTAATTAATAAGAGGTAGGCAGCCCAACAGAAAAATGGGCAAAAGTCTTGAAGGTATACCACAAAACAGAATATCAAAGTGGCCAATAAACACATGATATAACAATAAACATATGAAATGCCAGTGAATATATAAAAAGATGCTGAACTTTGAGGGAAACTCATGAGGGAAATGCAAATTAAAAGCACAATGCTATACCAGTACACACACACACAGACACACACACACACACACACACACACACACACACAGATGGTTACAAAGGAAACAGCAGACAAATCCAAGTGTTAGCAAGCATATGGAGCAATATGAACCTTCATACACTGCTATCATGGTGTAAATTGGTCTAACCACTTTGAAAACCCTTTGGCTGTATCTATTAAGCTGAAAATATGCATATCCTATGACTCTGAAATGCCATGCCTAGGCATTCAATATATACTGTTGAAATGAGTACATATTTTCACCAAAAGATGTGTACAGAGATGTTCATGGCAGCAACATTTATAATAGTCAAAAACTGGAACTTGTCAAATGCCAACCAACAGTGGAAGGGATAAACTGGTATATTCCCTCAACAGAATGCTATACAGAGATGAGAATTAGTAAACAGAAACTGTATGTCACAACATGGATGTATGTCAGAAACATGATAAGAAACAAACGAACAAACAACCCAGGCACAAAGAGTCCATATTGTATAATAATATTTATTTAGTGTTCAGAATCATATAAAACCAATCTATGATGTAGAAAGTCAAGAGAGTGTTTACTTTTGGTGGAGGTGGGGAAATTACTGAAAGGAGGAAGAGAACTTTTGGGGGTGTCAATCATGTTCTGTTTCTGGATCTAATGGTTACATGGATGTATTTAATTTGTTAGAATTCAGAATCCTGTGCACTTATGATTTGTGTACCCTATATGTACATTTCTACATATAGGGTATACTCTAGTACAATTTAAACATTAATTCTATTACCTCATGGTTAAATGCCATACAAAATAAGTAGAAGGCACAATTTCAGCTCTTATTGAACTCCATAAATCCAAGTGAGAAAAATGAAATTTATGCCATGGTATGATTTGAAAGCCACAGAAGCAATAATTGCAAGAAAAATAATACGCCAAAACTTAAATGAGAAGTAAAAAATAAGGAAAAGCCAATGATATTAAAAGAATTGCTGGGATAAGCCTTTTCTTTATTTTGTCTTATTTTTTGTTTGTGGTGTTTGGAAAAGACTTGCGATGTTATATTTAAAAAATATATATATATCTTTTAATTTCAAAATAATGCAATTTTTTCAAAATAAAATTTATAAGAATAAAGCAAGTTATAGGAAATCTTGAAACAGTTTTAATTAACATACAACAACAGTGAAGGGTTCATGAAGAAAGAAAAAAGTCAATAACTTTACAACATATCTATAGATATTGCTCTCCCATGAGTGGGTGAAATTTGTCCTTCCTTAATGATTTTTTCCAATCTACTACAGTTGACCTTCCATATCTCTTGCTTCTGCATCCATGGATTCAGCTAACCACACAGTGAAAATATTTGGGAAAAAAAAAAATGAAAATAATACAGTCATTAAAAATAATACAAATTAGAAAATGCAGTATAGCAACTACTTACATGGTATTGGGTATTATAAGTAATCTAGAGATAATTTAAAGTATACAAGAAGATGTGTATAGGTTATATGCAAATGCTACATCATTTTATATAAGGGACTGAAACATCTTTGGATTTTGGTATTGGGGGAGGGTGTTCCTGAAACCAATCCCCCACAGATACTGAGGAACTACTATACTTTTCTAGCTTTTTTTTCTTAGTTCAAGGAGACCTCTATATGTGGAATTGAAATAAGGATTTTGCAGCCCCAAGTGCTGATTAATAATTATAATTGACATGGGTTCAACAGAAGCCCACAGAGAAATGATCTCAAAATGCAAAAAAGCATCATCCCTTTCAACAACAAATTATAGCACTTCTGAGTGACCTGACATTTTAACTCCATGATAAAATTAGGGCTACAAAATGTAGACACCAACCACAACTTGTATTAAATACTCTGACTTCAAAGCAGTTGTCTGCAACTCATGGTCTGTTTTGTGGTAAATTAAAAGAAAAAACTGTCTACTTACTGTACTTCTGACACCAGATATGTGAGTTTTTTACATCAAGCAATTCTCCAGTTCTCTGTGGACACCAAGTGGGTGTCCTACAATTTAGTTTAACTCTGATACTGACTCCCTGGAGTTAGTGCAGACCCCAGAGATTAAGTGCTCAGGCCCATAAGACTGCTCTCCTATAAATGCAGATGTTAATTGCAAATAGTGGGTCCCCAGGTTACCCATTCTCCTGTCCTACTTGGCTACAAATCAGGGGTTCCCACAATCCCTTCCTCATGTTGGATAATTTGCTATAATGGCTCACAGTACTGAGGAAAATACTTTACTTAGGTTTACCAGTTTATTGTGAAGGATACTGTAAAGGATACAAATGAACAGCCAGGTAAAGAGGTAAGTAGGGCAAAGTATAGGGAAGGGATGTGGAGCTTTCACATCCAGTCTGGGTGTGCCTCCCTCCCAGCACCTCGATGTGTTCACCAATCTGGAAGCTCTCTGAATCTCCTTGTTTAGAGTTTTTATGGGGCTTCTTTATGTAGGCATAATTGATCAAATTATTGGCCACTGGATTAACTTTATAGCTAGCTCATTTTCCCTCTCCAGAGGTTGGGAGCTGGGGCTGAAAGTTCCAACCTTCTAATCATGCCTCGGTCCTTCATGTGACTAGCCTCCATCCAGAAGCTGTCAAGGGACCCCAGCCACTAGTCACTTCATTAGCATACTTTGGAAATTCCAAAGATCTTAGAGGCTTCTGTGTCAGGAATTCAGGTTAAAGACCAGATACTAGGACAAAAGATGCTCTTAGCACCCATATTACTCAGGAAATTACAAGGATTTTAGGAGCTCTGTGTCAGGAACTGGGGAAAGAGACTAAATATATATTTCTTATTATGTCGTGAAGATCTATTTTTCAAAACAGAAGTGGAGTCTCTACTGTGGAGGATCTGAAGCGTTGAAATTCTCTTCTTATCCTATCCCCTTAAAAATCATTTTTTTGGAGTCTGAGGCAATAATGATCCTCTTAGCAGGTCTTATTCAGGCCACTTGAGAGATTCTAATGAGTTAAGAGGATTCATAAAATAGTTTCTCAGGAGTAAGATTACATGTTTATTTTGTACATATGCCCAGAGGCTTTGCAAAGAGTGGGTTTTTATAATTCTAATAGAATTCCAGGATACTGCCTATTCTTTTTTTTTAATGCTAATAGCCAGAGGCTGTTGAGATGGGAGCAATTTTAGAAAATTCTGAATAAAAACAAACAAAGTAAACATCCCTGCCAATTTGTGAAATCAGCCAAACCTTTCAATTGCCTTATTTTATTTAATTTTTTGGTTTCTTTTTTTTTTTTTTTTTTTGGTTTATCTGGTTTGTTGATAAATAAGAATAAGAATGACCTGTAATTTATACCCATCCCTCATCTTATGCGGCCAACATTTAACTGGCAGGATCTATTGAAATTCAGGTGTCACCATTAATTAAATCATAGTTTAAAAAAAAATTAATACTGCGACAGAAAAGGTCATAGTGGCATTAGAGAAACTTCTTCAAAAAAATGCTGTAGAACATTATTTTGAGGTGTGGTTCCTTTGCTTCCTGCTGTCTCAGGCACTCAACCTTATTTTCAAGAGCTATGCCTTCCCAGTGAAGATCAGAAGAGCAGCATTTAGACTTAAGTTTGAAAAAAATACAATGAAAGGAAATGAGCAAACTTTAAGTTCTATCCTTAATGCTGTATTCTTAGAGAAATTCTTCAAATCAAGTAAGTATTTCTCTTGAAGAGAACAGTCTCTAGTGTCATGGCTATTTTTACTCCACTATGTGAGATTACTATATCCATTCAACTCAAGTTGCTTATTTCAAACACCCTCTTTCCCTTGTATTTTCAAGGTGCGCTATACATGTATGCAGGCATAGTCAGGGATATTGCGTTGTGAGTTCCGTTTGTTGGGTTCCAACCTTGGTACCTAATATAAAGACCTGCAGAGAGTGCAAAGACGGAGGGTTAGCTTCGAACGACCATCTCTAGTCCTTCTTATTCACATACCACCACTTCTACCTTCAGTTTTCCTCTCTCTCACAAATTCTTGAAGTTAACTTTATTCTTATTCCTCATTTTTACCACACTTACTTGAGTTTCTTCTCTCATTTTCTTCTGAAAACTTTAAGCCTCATTTTTTACTTTAAATCATTACTATTTCTTTTTCTCTGTGCTTTAGCCGAATCTGTTTGTATATATTTTAGTGCATGATTTTACCTCATAATTAAACCCTTTAACACTTAAGTGAAATAAAATATTTTTGGGGGGTCAAAATACCATGTTCTCTTCTGTGGAAAGAATATAATTCCTGTAACCGAATCAGAGTTTATGGTGGGAAGCTGCTATTATATCTGGTTGCTAGGGAATTGCTAAAGGAAATCAGCAATCAGGAAATTTACTACTATATAGATCGATAGATTTAGCTGCTTGGCAGTTGTTTGGGCAAAAAAAAAAAAAACACTGTAAAAATTCATTAAGATTTTTTTACAGAAACATTTTTTTCTGAAAGTGGATATCGAATGAGCTATCATCAATTTGCATCAACAGGTATACCAGTTGGCTTTTTAACCCCCCCCGCCGCCCCCCGCCCCCGTTTCTCTCTCTCTCTCTCTCTC
>RJWJ010009715.1:0-49131 GCA_004363605.1 Indri indri | reverse complement strand
TAAATAAAATGAATTCAATAAAATGTAATTAAGGAAATCTCCATCTTATATCTTTTTGTTTTTCTCTGTTACTGGCATAAAGCATTCATCCTACTCAAATTCCCATGGAAATGATAAAGGAAATATGTAATTAGGGAAATTCATGGGTTAATGTTGACAACCGGGGATAGGACACTGATCTGTTAAAATTTTCAAAGAACGACTGCTGGATATAATAGGGATGGCAATGGACCGAGGGAGGTGAGAGAGCTAATTCAGGCCTTCTATTTCCCATCCCCAACCAACTTCCAAGAAAAAATATTGACTTCAGGAAGTTGAAGGTTTGTCATTCTCTAGAAATGAGGAAGTAGTGGAGTATTGCGTGGAGTGAAATACTGGATTCAATCTAGTATTGAGAGGCCCCAAGTTTCAATCCTGGGACAGCACTCAGCACAAACTTAGAAATGAGCATAGTCAACTTCGTTTCTGACATAGGAACCAGAACAAACCGAGATATTAGGATGTCTGAATTTTGGCACCAGGAGAGCAGAAGTGGGGTGGAAGTATCAGTAGAGCAGAGGAGAGGAATGAAACTCTTCCTCTGTCTACTCAGTGCACCCGTTCTCTCTGCACCCTTCTCCAAAGGCTCCTGGATCTGAAGGGGTCTGACATTGAAGATCCATCTTAGGAAGATTTAGGGGGAGATGAGATGGTACTATATATTATAAAATTATGCAGAAATATGATATTTAAAACAATGTGGCTCAGGCCCCCAAACAGGTGGTAAACTCAATAGAAAAGTAGATTGGATTTCTAGGCTTAAAATAAAACTAGGTATTTAGCATATGATAAAATTGGCATTTCAATCAACAGAAAAAGGCTGTATTCAAAAGTTACTGATACTGTAATAATCAGTTTTACATTTGTAAAAACCAAATGACTATATATCACATCTTCACATTATGGGTCCATGCAAATTTAAATGTTTAAAAAAATGGGTCGTTAGAATAAATGAAAGAAAACACAAGTGGATATCAGGTCTAGGATTATGTTTTAGAAAATTATCCTGATTCAGTATAAAGAGGTATCTGAGATATTTATTATATCATTTTTAAATAACTAAAAAACCAATAAAGTCTTTCAAACTTTCTAGAAAGAACTTCTAATAATGTTTTAGAAATTATTCCCAATATAGACAAAAATAGAATGCTGCCACAGTCATTTTATAAAGTTAGCATAGGTGATTCCAAAACATACTTACTGTTTACTATCACAAAATATGTGTACTATAAGACTTAAGACTTGCTATAAAGCTACAGTAATCAAGACAGCATGGTGGTGTCGAAAGAAGAGAAAAAGAGATCAGTGGAACAGAATAAAGAGTCCAGAAATGGACCCACACAAGTATAGTCAGCTGATCTTTGACAAAAGAGCAAAGGCAATACAATGGAGCAAGGATGGCCTTTTCAACAAATGGTTGTGGAATAACTGGACATCAACATGCAAAACAATCTAGACACAGATCTGACACCCTTCACAAAAATTAACTCAGAATGAATCATAGGCCTAAAATGTAAAATGCAAAACCATAAAACTCTTAGGAAACAACACAAGAGAACATTTCGATGACCTTGAGTTTGGTGATGACTTTTTAGATACAACAACACGGGCATGATCCATAAAAGAAAGAATTAATGAACTGTAATGCACTAAAATGAAAAGCTTTTGTTCTGCAAAAGACAGTGTCAAGAAAATGAGAAGACAAGCTACAGACTTGGAGAAAACTTTGCAAAAGACCTATCTGATAAAGGAGTGTTATACGAAATACACAAGGAACTCTTAAAACTTGGCAATAAGAAACAAAAAATCCATTTAAAAAATGAGTAAAAAACCTGAAGAAATACTTTGCCAAAGAAGATACACAATGGCAAATAAACATATGACAAGATGTTCCATATCATATGTTACTAGGAAATTGCAAATTAAAACAATGAGATACCACCACACACTCATTAGAATGACCGAAATCCAAAACACGGGCAATACCAAATGCCGGTGAGCACGTGAAGCATAAGGAACAATCATTCACTGCTGGTGGAAATGCAAAATGGTACAGTCACTTTGGAAGACAGTTTGGCAGTTTTTTTACAAAACTAAACATACTTTTACCATATAATCCAGCGATTGTACTTCTTAGTATTTATCCAAATGAACATCTTCTAATTAGCAACTTGCTTCCTCTTAAATCACATGCAAGTGGGAGAAGTAAAAAGACTGGCATCCTTACTAGAGAGGTGAAAACAGTTATTTTGTATTCGAAGCATTTTCCACCTGAAGATAGGAATAAATATGAGATGGGGCCCAAGTGTATTTGATCTTCACTGAAACTGTGTTCAGATTGCAGCTTTCAGAATACGAAAGTATCTCCAAGTACTTGTCTGCAGCAAAGAGTGGCCTAATGTCCACTTAGACTTTTTATATTCTGTGTTCTATGGTTTGCAAAATTGATTTAAAATTAATGTGAACTAAAGAACGATTCATATATTCCATTTCATCGAAATTATGATGAGTGTGTTTAAAATACGAATTGCAATTGAGGTAAAATCAATATAATGTTAAAAGCCACATGTTTTCTTTCTCAAAATCATAATGAAATAAAAGCTAAAATGAATATATTCTAATTTGCCATGGTTTATAGTTTTCACTAAAATTATAAATATATGGTATATATCCATTATGTGCAATAAAACACATTGCTTAAAACATTTTAGTCACAGGGGTTATTAAGGCATATTTATTCATATGTTTGGTAGAGTAGCAATTATATATATTTTTTCCCTGAAGTGATGAATGACTTTTCAAAGCACAATGGGAAATTAAAAAAAAATTCATTATATTCTTCCCTGTTAAAGAAGGCTAAGAGGATAATGACCTACTAACTTTTGTACTACTGATTATACATACACAGGTTAGAAGAGAGAACAAACAAATACTGAAGCTAAGCTGAAACTTCCTGATTTTGATCATTATTTTGTGGTTACATAAGAGAATGTCTTCATTGTTAGGAGATACATGCTGAAGTATTTGAAGGTAAAACATTATGATATCTGATAGATTCAAATGGCTACAAAATACATAATTCCTCAGGAATATATTCCACAATAATAATAATAATAATGTATAAGTATGTATGTATCTGTGTATGAGAATAAGAGTGTGAGAGAGATGTACACAGAGATAGAGAGGAAGAGTGCAAATAATAAAATAAATTAACGATTGGTGGTTTAACATTTGAATTATTTCAAAATGTTGAAACAAAATTTAAATTCAAAACATGAATTCTCTTAAGACTTCAAGTGTTCAACTGTCCTTTAGCTGATATTCTGGTTACAATTCATCTTCCCTTGGAAATAGAAGCCCTGTACTCCAGCAATCCCCAACATTTTTGACACCAAGGACTGCTTTCATGGAAGACAGTTTTTCCACGCATGGGGGTTGAGGGATTAGAGGGCTTCAGGATGATCCAAATGCATTACATTTATTGTGCAAACCTCTCTGCCAATGATAATCGGTATTTGCAGCCACTCCCCGGTGCTAGCATCCCCGCCTCAGCTCCACCTGAGATCATCAGGCATTAGATTCTCACAAGGAGCACACAACCTAGATCCCTCACATGTGCAGTTTACAGCAGGGTTCACACTCCTATGAGAATCTAATGCCGCCACTGATCTGCCAGGAGGCAGAGCTCAGGCAGTGATGCCAGTGATGGGGAGCGGCTGTAAATACAGATGAAGCTTCGCTTGCCTGCCTACTACTCACCTTTTGCTGTGTGGCCTGGTTCCTAACAGCCCATGGACTGGTACTGGTCCTCAGCCCAGGGGTTGGGGACTGCAGATCTACTCAATCTGGTACCATGTAATTCAAAGGATGCCTCTTTTTAACGAAGTCAGCTTCGATATTAGATGGCTTCAATCTATTATTACTGGACTGGTTGGGTCCTGCTAATCATAGAGCATATTTGCATGAACTCCATCTGACAGCCTTACGAGTACTGAAGAGAAGCATGTTCTTTTGATGAGCCCTCTCTCAGTCTTGTTATACATGTTCTTCTGTTTCACTTTTTCAAATAATCAGAGAATGAGAGTGGAAACAACATTAAGCTTCAAATGCTAAAGTTCTACATAGTGCTTATAACACCATGGCATTTACCCACAATCAGGTAATTGGTAACTGAATTATGATTTAACTATAGAGAATTCGATGGTATTTGTAGAAGGAAGTTCTACTTTCTCCTTTTCTATCAAATTCCAGCACCGTGTCTACCCGTCTACCTGCTGCTGTACCCCTATATTCTGTCTCTTTGCATTCAGTGAGGCTTTCCGTGGGATCCCCATTTAAGAATTCAGCATTGCTCCCCAAACTCAACATGTGATAGCCTCTTTCTCCGCTTTATTTTTCTACTTATTACTAACTTACATGTTATATTATATATTTTATTTTGTATCTTGCTTTATTTTTTATCTAGCTTCCTAGAAGCTGTTTTTATGTATTTAGTTCTGCAGTGCTTAAAACTATGCCTAACATCAACAACTGAAAGATTTTTTTTTTAATTCTGAGGACTTCAGTTCTTCATTTATTTCTGGAAAATTATCAGCTAAGATTATTTTGTGTATCTCTCCTCTATTTTCTTTATTTTCTTTTATGGAACTGCTTTTAGACATGTTTGACCTTCTTACACTATTCTTCATACATTTATATAAGTATATGTTGATTAAAAGCATAACACACATATAGAAAAGTGCACAGATAAGAATAATTTGATGAATTTTCAGAAAGTAGACACTGCCGTGTAACCAGCACCCAGGTTAAGAAACAAAACATTACCAGTGCTCTGGAAGGTTCCTGCCCAGTCACAACTCCCCACATGGACTCCAGAGCCTGCAAGATCGCAAGTATCTTAACTTCTGACACCATTATTAGATGAGTTTTCCTGGTTCTGAACTTTACATAAATGGAATCACATAGAGCGTTTCTTTTTGTGTCTGGCTTCATCCATTCAACTTTATGCTTGTAATAGGATCCATGTTGTTGTGTGTAACATTCATTCTCAGTTCTCTTTTGCGTTCTAGTTTATAAATATACCATGATGTATTTTATCCACTCTACTTCTGATGACCATTTATGGGCTGTTTCCAATTCTATCAATTAAAGACAGTGTTTCTATCCATCATCGCACATGCCTTTTGGTGCATGTATGTGTACATTTCATTCGATTATTTACCTAGAAGAGTAACTGCTAGGTCATAAATTATCTATACATTTAGCTTTACAAAATCTACCAGGTAGTTTACCAAAGTCTACCAGACCAACGTATACCAGAGTTTCATTATCTCCACATCTTTTCCAACATTTCATTTGGTTGTCATTCTCTGTCTTTCTCTCTCTCTCTCTGCTTCTTAGCTATGCTAATGGGAATGAAGTAATAAAACTCTGCTATGGACAGAGTGCTTGCATTCCACCCAAAATTCTTATGTTGAAATCCTAACCCCCAGTGATGGTATTAGGAGGCGGGCCTTTGGGAAGTAATTAGGTCATGAAGGTAGAGCCCTCAGGAATGGGATTAGTGCCTTTATAGGAAGAGCCCAGAGAGCTAGCTAGCTCTTTTTCCATCATGTAAGGATACAATGAGAAGTTGGCAGTCTGCAACCCAGAAGAGATCCTTTACCAGAGCTCAACCATGCTGGCATCCTGATCTCAGATTTTCAGCCTCCAGGATTGTGAGAAAAAAATTTCTGTTTTTTATAAGCCACCTAAGCTATGGTATTCTGTGATAGCAACTTGAACTAACAAAAAGCACTATAGCTTAAATTTGGTTACCACTTTAATGAAGTTGAGAATTTTTTTGTATGATCACTGACAATTTCCATATCCTCTTTTGTGAATGTGACTGTTCAAGATTTTGTCCATTTTTTATTGGCTGTCTGGCCTCTTTTAAATTTATTTTTAGAAGTTCCTTTCTAGATACATGTGTTGCAAATATCTTCCCCCTTCTCTGTGTCTTGTCTTTCCATTCCTTTTATGGTATCTTTCAATCAATAGACGTCCTTACTTTTAATGTCACCCAATTTATCATTTTTTATTATCGGTTAGCATTTTTTATGTCCTCTTGAAGAAGTATTTGACTAGCTTAAGCTTATGAAGCTATTCTCCTATTTCTTCTTTTCTAGAATTTTTATTGCTTTTACTTTTCATTCTTAGATCTACAATAAATATGAAATCAATTTTTATGTGGTATAAAAGATAGCACTCAAGATTCTTTTTTTTCCCCATATGGAAAGCCAGTTGAATGAGCATTGTACTATATTTATGTAAGTCTATTTGCAAGATGTATTAATACTCTTGTTTTCTATTTGTCTCTTTGTTTATTTTTATGACAATTCCACATTACCTTACCCACAGTAGCTTTATATAAATCTTAATATTTGGTATGTAAATCTTCTATCTATTTTCTTATTTATAATTGCTTTGGCAATCAAATTCCATATAAATTTTAAAATCAGTATGTCAATTTTCACATACACAAATTGCTGACATTTTTAATTGGGATCAAATTGATTTTATTTAAAGGTCAATTTTGGGAAAACTGATATCCATAAAATATTGAGACTTCCAATCTATAAATGTAAAATATTCTTCTATTTATTTTTGTAATTTTTGTCAATAATTATTGTATAGTTATTAGTTTAGAGTCTTGTCCATCTTTCTATTAGATTTTTTTTAGTATCTTATATTTTTGATGTCATTAAAATGGTATTTTTAAATTATATTTTTCAATCATTTCTTGATATCTATAAATTATGATTTATATTTTTCATTGACTGTAGGGAACTCATTTATCATCTGACTCATTTGTAGATTATTTTGGACTTTTAAATTTCATGCATTACCTATAAATAATTGCAATTTTATCTTTTTTCAATATATATGTATACTTTTAATCTTTTTTCCTTATTGTATTGACTAAGCTCTCCAGTCCAAGATTGAATAGCATTGGTTATAACTAGCATCCTTGATTCATTCCCAATCACAAATGGAAAAGCTTTCAATAGTTCACCATTATGGTTTTAAAAAAAGTTTTCTTTATCCCATTATGGAAGTTCCTTTCTATCTCTTAGTTTATTAAGAGTTTTTTAATAATGAATGGGTATACATTTTATCATTTTATTTCTGAACCTATTGAAATGATCACATAATTTTTCACCATTATTCTATTTGCAAATGTGGTAAATTATAATTTTTCATATTTTATTCTTGTTACCTTTGCTTTTAGGGAACATTCTCCATATTTTAAAGTAGTCTTATATATTTTTTGTCTATTTGAATTGTATTCTAACTGATATCTCACATAAATTTTTAATTCCTTCCTTTGCTATGTCCAGCCATTACAATTCTTTTGTATAAATGAATTTATGTATATATATATATATTCTAGATATTTTATTAGTTTTTAATAAAAATTTTATTTATGTATAATTTTAGGTTTAGAAAGAAGTTGCAAAGATATTACAGAGAGTTCCCAATACACTGTGTCCACTTCCTCCTATTGTTAATATCTTACATTAGTATGGCATATTTATCACAATTAATAAACCAATATTGATGCATTATTATTTACTAAGTCTATATTTTATTCAGATTTCCTTAGTTTTTACCTAATGTCCTTTTTCTTTTCTTTTTTTTTTTCTAATGTCCTTTTTCTATTCCAGGATCCCATCTCGATACCATATTGCATTTATTAGTCATGCCTTTGTCTGGCTTTATACTTCATTCCTTTTATCACCATATAATATTCCATTACATAGATGTACCACAATTTGATTTTCCATTCACCTATCGAACAACATCTTGGTTTCTTCAAGTCTTTGGCAGTTATGCATAAATCTGCTGTAAATACTTGCATGATGTATTTGTATGCACATGAGTTTCAAATTAGTTGAATAAATACCTAAGAACACAATTGTTGGATTGTAAGGTAAGGCTATATTTAGCTTTGCAAGAAATTGCCACATTGTCTTCCAAAGTAGCTGTACCATTGTGCATTCTGGAATGAACTCTGTTTCTGTCCTTGTTGCTCTGCACCCTCACCAGAAGTTTCTGTCATCAGTTTTTGGATTTTAGTGATTTTAATAGGTATGTAGCAAGGTCATATTGCTCTTTTCATGTGTATTACCCTAATGATAAATCATGTTGATTATATTTTTACGTGCTCATTTGCCCTGTCACTGTGCCTGGTACATGTCATCATGTAACAGTGTAACTTAATTATTTAACAGAATATTTGCAAGAAATATAAATGTTTTATTGTATAGGTATATATCAATAGTCATAAAAGGTCATATTTATGTACACTCAATAACTATAGAGCTGTTAACACATGTACCCTTAAAAAAGTCTCCTATTTTTTCTGTGCCTCAGTTTTATTCATCTGGAATAAAGTTTCAGAATTGTGTCAAGCTAAGTTCCTTCCCAGGGAGAGTAGACCTTTCTTAATGGGCATGTTTCACAATGTTTACTCTTCTTTCCCTGCTGGTTCTTTAGAATAATCCTTCCAGGATTTTCCCCAGGAGAACCTGGTGGTAAGCTACTGGAGAGAAAGAGCATGAATGTGTGGTGCTCCCCTAAGCCTGCAGTCTGCAGGACTTTCCCATTTTCAGGCTCGTCCTCACTTAGCCTCCAGCAATTTGTTGAAATTACCAATGTAAGTATTCCTCCCAGTTTATGGTTCCAGTGGCTTCAGCTCCTGGTGAGCAGATCTCAGTTGCTATATTGCTCTCTGCATTTACCTGTCTCTGCAGATTTCAGCCTGGTGGTTGTCACTGCAACTTCAGGTTTCAGATGGGTCCAAGAAAAGTCATTAATTTTCACTTTCTCCAGCTTTTTCTTATGGTAAAGACAACAGTGATGACTTCTAAGATCTTTACATACTAGAGCTAAAGCTAGAAGTCTATTTGGGTTTTTAAAAAATCTATCTGTTCTTTTTGTGTGTGTGCTTTCCAGTTTTTTTCATTTGAGTTCTATTATATCATTTATTTAATCACATTAGTCATACGTAGTTCATAATTTCTTATCAGATTGGTTCCAGGACCTCAAAGGATACCAAAATCCAAGGATGCTCAAGTCTCTGATACAAAATGGCATTGTATTTTCATACAACCTATACATATCCTCCTGTAAACTTTAAATCATATCTAGATTACTTATAATAAATACCTCATGCAATGTAGATGGTATGTAAATAATATTGTATTGTTTTTTATTTGGATTTTTTAATTATTGTATTGTTATTTTTACAGATTTTTCCCCAAAATATTTTCCATTCATGGTTGGTTGAGTCCAGGGATGAAGAACCCGCAGATAGAGAGAGCCCCCTGTACTATTATTCTTGAGTGTGTTAATTCTCCTGTTGTTTACATTTGTTTATTCTCCCTCGTAGTGGTTTGTGATTTTTTTTTTTTTTTACTGTTAGCTCATTTCCAAAGTCAGAGGAGAAAAATTTGTTCAAAACCAAAAATAGTCCTACAGAAAAGTTTAGTATTTGCTTCTACAAAATTCCAGGGTTTTTAAAAAAAATCCTTTGTATCTATTTGTTATTAAAACAAAAGGTAATAAAAAGTGCACTCACATCTATGATTTATGCAAGCCTACCATTTGGATTTATCCTGTTAAGTATCCAGCCACATCCAACTTCTAGCACCAAGGCCATAGAGTCTATTTGTCTGGGGTTGAAACTTTTTTGAGTTTACATCGCCTTCCTGAGTATGTAATAGATACAAGTTGGTATTCATCTGTATTACTTTAGTTTGTAAATATCTAGATATTTCCTAATCATTGTCCTATGCATTCCTTTATAAGGTTTGTTGATGCTGCTGCTTATTTTTCTGTTACGTAGCAATGATTATACTTTATCTACAACGCAAGGATTTCTCTAAGGCTATTCAAACCATTTAAAACCATATTTTAGGGCTGCATAATAGGCCACTATGTAGTTAGGTCATATTTTACTTCAGCATTTACTTAATATATATAATTTATATTGTTTTCAATTTTTCACATTTATAATAGATGATTAGACATAGAAGTTCTAAGTCAGAGAGAATGAATCATAGTTGAATTTTTTAAGAGGCCTGATTCATACTTGTGTCTTTTTTAAATTTAAATTTGAAATTTTCTTTTTTTTTTCAAAGTATTATAGGGGTACAAATATTTTTGGTTACATGGATTACTTTTGTAATGCTAGAGTCATGGTTATAAGTGTGCCCATCACCCAGATAGTGTTCACTGTACCTGTTAAGTAGGTTATGGCCCGACCCCTCGGACCTCCTCCCCGCTGCTTGATTTCAGTTGAGTTTTACTTCCCTCTATGCATATGTGTGCTCATTGGTTAGTTCAGATTTAATAGTTAGTACATGTGGTGTTTGTTGTTCCATTCTTTAGTTACGCAGTTAAGATAATGGTCTCTAATTCCATCCAAATTGTTGCAAAAGGCATTAGGTCATCCTACTTCATGGCTAAGTAGTACTCCACGGTATACATACACCACATTTTGTTAATCCACTCATGAATTGATGGGCACTTGGGTTGATTCCACATCTTTGCAATTGTGACTTGTGCTTCTGTCTTTTTATCTTACATGTCTCGTCATTGTAACTTGGTTGAAATACAGTGTCATCTAGTTTTTTTAATGAATTTGCTTTTATTACTAGTAATGGAAATAATTTTATATTTCTTTTGACTCTTAGTAGAATGGTTAAGAAGAGTCTGTTTCCTTGAGCTATACCGTCTAGACTTAGAATCAAGCACTGCCGCTTAATAGTTCTGTGAATGGGGCTGGGTGCTCAGTTTCCTTTTCCATTAATGGGAATGGGTAGCTCTTAGCAGAGGACTTGGCACATGGTAAGTAATAAATATTTGTGTATTAACTGTTTGCTAATAATATTTTACTACTTTCTGAGGATTTTAAGTGATTTTATTTTTCATACAAAAGGTTTAACTTTTAATATGGGTAAGACTATTGTATTTTTCTTTTGTGGTGTTCTTCCATTGCATTTATAGTTATATTATTCACACCCTCCCAGAGTTTAACAAAAATCATCCAAAAAGTACATAAACATAGTAAAAATGTTAGAACAAAAAAATTATCTACTTAAACTGAATACTGGTGTTAAATTAATGAATATATAAAAAAGAAATTGGTGATCTTTTTCCATGTCATTTCAGAAGACTAGCTCATAGATTATTCAATGCCATAAATCATGCATTCAAACGTGAAATAGGATTACCTGTAAGTTGAGAAATAGTTACAGAGTTTGTTAAAGATATTTATAATAGACTTTTAGTGCCCATGCTGGTATAGTCAAAACTCACAAATGTGTGAAGAAAAAAAAAATAGTTAGCATTTTAGTGACATTTTTAAAAAGTTCACAACATTCAAAAGAAATACTATAGCTGAGAAATGGAAAATGACTAAGTTATCTCCAGTATCTAAAAAAGGTCACAAGAATTACATAGCCACCAGATTTAACCCCATCTTCTTGGGAAGACTTATTTTGATGTTATTATAGATGGAGGATACAAGCCTGATTCATTGGTTGTATTCAAAATCTAACAAAATGATCATTTTTGGTTTACATGGCAACTATAAAAGAGATTTTTCATTTCTTAAATTAAAATGTTAAAAATATATAATTTCACTTTCATGTTTTTAATATTTTAAATTGGATAAAAGCATATAAATTATTAATTATATATTACCATAATCAAATACTCATCTTCCTCTATTCATATAGAAAAAAAATCCAAAGCATCATCATTCAATACTAATGGCAAAAGTAAAACAGAATAACCAGATGACGATTCACCGAAAGAAGTTTTCAACTTTAAAATAAATTACATGTATAATGAGTTCAAGAATCCATTTTCCATTCATACAGTATTCATGTTATATGAACCACAAGCATATTAATAATAAAGTGATTTTTAAAACCTATTAAAAAGAGACCAGTCTGTTAACCGATTATACTAAAAATGGAATTGGAAAAAAAATAATGAGAAGGCAGGCAAATAGATTTAAAGGTTTGGACTCTTTTGTTGACTGAGCCAGGAGATACATGCAAACTCAGAGTAGACTAATGCAAGATAATTAGATTGTGAGCGAGGAGCACTGCCAGGAACTCAATAGTAAAGAAAAGTCATCTCATAGTTTGAATAAGAGTATGGATAATGGAGTCATTGAAACTGCTTTTGCAATTTTTAAAGCATAGGATAGGACCCCATATACTGCAATAAGAATGGAGTCTCTACGGGTAAGGCACCTGTGTGGTATACCACATATACTGTAGAGAATAAACTTTGCATTATCCCTAAAAGAAGAGAGTAAGTTGACAGGAAAAAGGCATTAATGTGTTTAAATGATTTTACTACTTATCCTCTTAAAGATTAATCCTCTGATTAAACTATATTTTATTAATAACAGCCTTTCATCAATTTCTTGTATGAATAATAAAAACTAAAAGAAAAGCTGCTATATCTAGATAAAAGTTTTTAAGACTCTAAGAGATTAGTTAATGCATAAAACATTTGTCAAACTTTTTTTTCCAATTTAATGATTTCTTCAAAAATTTGTGATTGTGACAAACTTGTGTATTAAGTTTTATTAATATTTGAAAGCAATAATGGAAAGCTATTTCTTTGGGTTTTAAAAATTTATATTTATGCACAACTAAGTTTATTTGCCTGTTTTTTAATTAATCAAGGATAAGAACTCTCTTTTCTCATTGACCATCAGGAAGAAGAAAAACTCCAGTGACTTCTGTGCTATCTGGAAATGAGAACTTGGAGAGACTCCTGTAATTGATGTCACCTATATTGGAAGCTCCCTAGAAGCATCAGTCCTCTCTCCTTTCCTGCTTTATGGCATATTTCTCTCTCAAATTCCTAAATGTATAACATGCACTACTATTAATATCTAAATATCGGTATCTAGCGCCTTTGAGCTTTTTAGAAGAAAAGATACTTAAAGCTAGTAATAACTAGTTCAAGCAGCTTCTCTGGAGGTGACCATTATGAACATAATTCCAAGACTATCGGATTTTTTCCTATGCACTATAAATACTACAGAGTAGCAAATCAACTCCCTCCTAGTTCAAATGAATCCCATTTCCTTCTCTTTAGGCAAAAAAAGTTCTTCCATGTATTAAATAGCCTTGTTTGGCCTAATTTGGCCTATGCAGTGGAATGAGGTGACCAGGTTGCGGGTGGGTAGATGAAGAAAAAGATATATGGGAAAAGTATTTTATTTAGTCAAGCTACTTTCAGGTTTCTCACAGATAACTAAAAACCACAAACTCCCTTCTCTTGATCATCTAGCTTCTCTTTCCACCCAGAAACAAAAACCACAACAAACAAACCAAAACAAAAACCACATACAATCAAAGTTGGTACCTCCAAAATACCGTAGTATGCTGGTCAAGCAATTGAATTAGCTGCCACTTTTCTAAGAAGTATGAGTCAGAAAAACAAAGGTTGGAAATACTCCCACACATCTGGAAGCATTTTTTTTAATTCAGGCAAATTTATATCTTCATGATTTTCAGGTAGTGCTATTAAGACCCTCCTGGGTCTTATTGGCTAAAGTGAATGCTCAGTTTTCTAAAATAACAACTCAATAATTATAAAATTTTAAAAATCAATATTAATATATTAAGAAACTGAGTTTATGTTAAAAATTTTGGATTTGGAATAATCGTGACCATTTTCCACTTGTTTTGGCATTACATGAACCAAAACCTGAAATGAAGTAATATTGATCAAGATAATCTATAACAGCTGTAAGAAAATGTTGGGGATAGGCTTGACAGAAACTTTGGGTTGTCCAATTAGATATGGCAGTGATGTAGAGGGAGGAACCAAATATAACCGGTAGGACGTTGCTATAATTCACCAACAAAAACAGTAGAGTGGGAGAACAGAATCAGGGAGGAAGATGCTAGGTTCAGTTCCAGACATTTTGAGTATGAGTTGTCTGAGGGGGAGCTAGGACAAGGTGACATTAGCAGTTGTACATTTGATTCTAGAACTCAGGAGAGGTAAAATTAATTGTTTCTGTCTCATGACTGCAAGGAAGACAAAAATCAAGAGACACAAACAAGACCAAGTAGAACACCCAAGCTCTCAAAGAGCCAAAAAGGGAGTCTGAAGAAATGCCACAGAAAGACACAGACACGGAAGCTAAAATACAGAAGCAGAAATTTTTATGTCAGAAAGTCTGAAAGGCAACTGGGAGCACATGTGCCTGAAAAAGGTTTTGTTATTCCTCAGGTCAGGGCACAGTGAGAGAATGATCTGGAAGAATTTCAAGGACCAGTAAGCAAAAGAACAGATAATTAAGGAGATTCTATTTTGAGCATGCCTCATTTCTAGCAGCTATGGATATATAAAGCAATTGAAATTAATGTGGCTAAAAAATGCCCTTCTATTAACAGTGGATCCTATTGGAACCACTGTATATGATGTTATGATTATAGATGCTTTATACTTACACATGTTTACGTCTTATAAAGTAAAATGAAAGTAAGATTCAAGACAATTATTTAGTGATTTTGGATCCTGTCTTCTCCCTTAGGAGAGAGAGAATTAACAATAAAATAAAATTAAAAGGCAATGAGATAAGGGAAATATGATAGATGAATCCTTTTAATGAGAGCTGGGTGATTTTAAAACATAGCTGATAGATTACGATCTGAGGCACATTTGCTTTTCTGATTTGTACTACTTCGTCAAAGATTTTCATTAAACATTTGCTGTGATTTATAATGTGGGGAAAATTCATTATTTTGCAAAAGAGAATTTGGTATGTTATATATTATTATTTTCCTTTATCATAGTATTTTTCAATATACATTATGAAACACGTAATCTTTAATGTATAGCACCCCTCTTATCTGTGGGGGATACATCCCAAGAGCCTCCAGTGGATGCTACTCAATTCTGCAGCTATTTCTATTATGCGATATTCAGTAAATCTAGTAAATAATAACAGAATACCAGATTCTAAAGATTTATAGTCCATTAAATTATTTGCCTTTAGATAGTACCCTATAAAGACTATTTTTAATCAGAGATTTTAATCAGTCTATTTTGGGGAGACTTCGAAAGTTTCATATGCTTTTCTTTTATACAGAAGTTTACTTTATACTGCTTAATGGTCTGGTGCGTTTTGGTGACGATAAGATGGTCATGCTGAGAGTACTCTGAAGTATATTTAGAATAATCTCTTTGTCCCTTAACCTTAGAGCTGAAAAAAATCTCTAGACCCACATATCATCAGCAATTTAGCAAATTAGCAATCTTTTTATTCATCTTTACTTTTTGATTCTTGTTTGAACAAGCAATCATTTCCTATCCCTAAGTGTGTGTATGTGTGGTGTGTGTACACACACACATATACTCACACACATATTCTTCTATGTCTAGCCTTCTAATAGTTGCAAAGTTTTAGTCTTTACATTTAGATATTTAACCAGTCAAATATTTGTGTGTGTTTGTCCGTATGATGTTGTAGTAGGGAACCAATTACTTTTAATGTAGATGCACAATGGTCTTAGCATCCATTCTCCAATTATTTATAATGTCTGGTCTTTCATATATCAAGTTTCCATGTATATCTAGCTTGGGATATATGTATATCACAATATATCATTGGGATACTTGTCAATCAATTTAATAAACCAGTGATTTGTAGTAAGTCTAGAGATCTGGTTTGGCAAGCTCTTTCTTATTCATTTCGTTGCAGTATTTTGGTTGTCATCAGCTCTTTGAATCTGGTGATTATAATGACAGCATAATTAAATTTAATATTTTTAGCAGGAGAGAAAACCTTATAAACTTATGATACGATTATTTAATATTATTAAAATTAAGCTATAACCAAATGAGTACAAAAAT
This sequence comes from Indri indri, assembly GCA_004363605.1. Lineage (NCBI taxonomy): Eukaryota > Metazoa > Chordata > Mammalia > Primates > Indriidae > Indri > Indri indri. Next base: position 33,150 of record RJWJ010009715.1, on the reverse strand, counting down.
AATGAAAAGTGGCATTTAAAAAACTATTAATCTACATAATTTGAAGACCATGTTGAAATACCTTAGTAGGACTCAGGAAAAAATGGGATTCAAGATAGAAACAAATCCCGCATTGCTAATTGGCAGTCATTCAGGTTGTCATGGGAAAATTACAGTGATCCTCTGCTGTTAGTTTTTCAGTTCATATTCCAAGTTGTCCTTTAGTCTACCAGAAGTAAAACTAACCACTGTAAAAAGTAAAGTCTTAATTTACAGCAAAACCCTTCTTTTTCTGGTCCCAATGATTTTTCAAACATTACTTCATTTCATATTTATAATTTTAGCACTTGCTCTTCTTCATATTACTTGATCTAATATTCTGACTTTATTTACTTGGCTTACCCTGTTCAATCTGCTTTGACTATCGCTTAATCATCTCTTCATTTCCAAAATCCAGTTTAAATGTTAGCTTGACTGTCACTCCTTGCAGAAATACCGCCCTCCTCCTTTAAATCTCTGTCTTTACCTTTTATATCGTAAATATATTACTTTCTACTTTGTATTTTTATTTATGTGATAGCTTCAACTCTTTTATTAGACTGTTCATTCTTCACAAGGGCAGTATTTGTGCAATTTATCAGTGATAAATTTTTATCACACAATTAAAAAGAAAATAATGCCAATTCTACCTAAAGTCTTCAGAAAAGTGAAGGAGATGGACCACTGCTCAACTCATTTTATGAGGCCAGCAATACCTCAATACCAAAATCAGAGGAAAACATTACAATAAAAGAAAACCAATATCTTTTATTAATATAAGATTTAAAACGCCTTTCAAAATTATTTAAATCAAGTCCAATAATGTAGAAAAAGGATAATACACTATGATTAAATAGATTTTATCCAGGAAAGCAAGAATAGCTTAACATTTGGAATTCAAGGTGTAATTTACCATAGTCATAGATTAAAGGAGAAAAAAACATGATCATAAAAGACGCCAAAAAAGCATTTGACGAATTTCAATAGACACTCATGATAAAAATTCTCAGCCAACTAGAAACAGAAGGAATCATTTTCAACCTGATAAATAAACTTACAACTAATATACTTATTGATGGAAGACTGAATGCTTTTCCCCTAAAATAAGCAGCAACACAACGATGTTCGGGTTCACATGTCCGATTTAACATTGCACTGGAGTTCCTAGCCACTGGAATAAGGCAAAACAACGTAAGCATATTGATTGGAAAAGAAGTAAAATTGTCTGTCTTCACAGACAAAAATAAAAGTCTATGTGAAAACAATGAAACAAATTTACAAAACAAGATACTATAACTAACAGGTGGGTTTATCAATGTCAGATGATAGAAGGTCAATATACGAAAATCAACTGTGTTTCTAAATACTAGCCAGGAAATATTGGAATTTGAAGTGAAAATGATGCTATTGATAACAGCACTGAAATATATAAAAAAAAACTTAGGGAGACATTTAAAAAATGTGTTAGACTTATATACTGCAAAATACAAAACATTGGTGAGAAAAACTTTAAAAGTCTTAATAAATATTTATATTTTATTCATAAATTAGAAGACACGATGTTAATTCTCTTCAAATTAATTTAAAGATGAAACACAATAGAAATACCAGCAGTCTTCTTTTTTAGAAATTGACAAGCTGATTCTAAAATTTATACAAAAATCCAAATTACCCCAAAATAGCTAAAACAATTGTGAATAAAAGAACACAGTTTTAGGGCTTACCCTGCCTTATTCCAAGAATTACTTTATAACTAGAGTAATCAAAGTAGTTTGGATTTTGTAAAAGGACAGACAAATAGATAAGGGGCGTGGCATAAAATCTGGTACACAAACACAAAACATCAGTTCATAATGCTAAAATTTCAAATTGTATATTAAATATTACAAATAAATATTAGCCTTAAAATAACTAATTTTTTGTCTATTTTTTTTTTATTGAAAAAGCTACTCTCTGTGAGTTATCTTTCTAGTATCAACTTAGTGTTTACATTCCATAAGGCAATATCCTGTCTCCTTCTTTGGGAGTGATATACTTTGCAGTTCAATTTGAAAAAATAATTTAGATCTCAAAATCTAAAAAACGCACGTGAACACTGTATGAATTACCTGTATTTACAACATTAAAAAGCAACAGTCTCCCAGCAGTAAAGCAACTAGTTTTGCCAAATATTCTAAATTAAATGGTGGGGAGAGGGATGTTTAAGACAAAAGAGAAAACAACCCATTGAACTATAAAGTAAGCAAAATGTTCAGTTTCCATTGAATTCTGTCTAAGGAGTTTAGTAAAAAATTTAAAAAGCAGAAGCAATTCATTTTATTGAGCTCAACATCTGTATATATCAATAAATAGCTATTATCCACATGAGCCTAAATACTTGCTGGGTTTTTTTCCCTAAATTTTACTCTTAAGAGAAGGGAAATTGTTTTTTGTGCTTTCCAAATTTCATGTATATGTTAAATAAATATCAAAAATGATTTACACACACACACATACATGTGTGCATATATTGAAAAATCAGAGCAAGCACAAATGTGTTTTATAAATTATAGATGACTAACACAATAAAGGCAAACTCTTTACTGGTTTCATTTTCTGCTTTCATTTTATTATCCTAAGCTTGAAAAATAACTTAAAAGAACCTATTTATATGCCCAGAAAGAATTTTCAATAAGAATATATTGTACAGAGAACAGCAAAAACAATCTGCAATTTTTAATTTGATTTTTAACAATTATAAGTTCTTGCCTAGGTCAATATGGAGTTTTAACAGTTGAACAGAATGTCTTTTGTATCTCTAGGCAGACAAAATAGAGCTGCCTCAGGAAAAAAAGAATTTATGAAACACACCCCCCGCAAGACACATGCTGAACTCGGAATTACACAGCATGCACCTACTCTCAAAAGATTGTGATTTGCTTTTCAGTCAAATGTTTCCTGCTGCTAGAAAAAAATGTAGGCTTTGTTTCATGAAAAGCTTTAACTTGAGAATTACTGCACTGCCATGGTTACCCAGTGAAATAGATTGCATAATCTAGAAGGTAGCAAGAAAACATTAGGTTTGGAAAATAAAATGATCTTTCTGTTGGAAAGTCATATGTATGTCCCCTATGTTTATGTAGGTATCTGTACAGTTTAGCACATTCTCTCTGAAGCATCCTAACTCCGAAGGAAGTTCCCACAGAGTAATGTGTGTATCCCAGCAGTGTGTGAATCATTTCTCTTATCTAACAATCTCTTACAAATAGACCTTCGGTTGTTCTTTGACTTTGCTAAAAGGTGAGATTCACCATGGGGTATTCATTTTATTTGCCAAATATTTCTTCAGAAATTGTTTGTCTTTCTGCTATTATACTTTAGAGAGAAGTTCATGACTTCATGAGAAAAGTAATACTCATATTAAAATGCTAAGAAAAAGAACTAACCAATTTTTCATATTCAATTGCATCTTTTTTTTAAAAAAAAAGCAGAGGTTCCTGTTAGCATTTTACATAGGAAAAAAGAAGCATTATTTAAAATGAGTTGTACAGAAAAATAATCATTATTTAAAATTCAAATGAGTGTTCCTTTTTCACTGTAAATTAGTATAACCTCTATGGAAAACAGTATGGAGATTCCTCAAAGAACTAAAAGTAGACCTACCATTTGATCCAGAAATCCCACTATTGGGCATCTACCCAAAGGAAAAGAAATCACTATATTAAAAAGACATCTGCACCCAAATGTTTATTGCAACACAATTCACAATTGCAAAGATATGGTATCAACAGAGGTGCCCATCAAGTGATGAGTAGATAAAGAAAATGTGGTATATATACACCATGGAATACTACTCAGCCATAAAAAAATGAAGTAATGTCTTATGAAGCAACTTGGATGGAACTGGAGACTATTATCCCAAGTGAAGTATCTCAGGAATGGGAAAACAAATACCATATATTCTCACTTATAAGTGGGAGGTAAAAGGTGAGTATATATGGTCATACAAAGTGGAATAATGGACATTGGAAACTAAGAATGGGGGAACGTGGGAGGGGGTTGAATGATAAAAAATTACCTATCGGGTACAATGTACACTATTCTGGTGATGATACTCTAAAAACCCTGACTTCATCACTATACAATTCATCCATATAAAAAAAAAAAACACTTGTACCTTCTGAATCTATTGAAATTTAAAAAATAATTTAAAAAGTGAAATGAAATACAAATGAGGAAATAGTTTTGAAATTTTACTTATTTCCATTACTTCTAAAGTATTAAGGACAGTCAAAACAGAACACCACACATGAAGGCAGCATGTACAATTCTGACTACTTGCCACCTTGACCTAAGAAAATTAATTATACAAAACTATTGATAAACACATCCTTTACTACATGCCCAATTGCAATCATTTCACTATAGTATGTAAAGGACTAGTAACTTAACAAATGTCAACTATTTAACCCTTCTTCTCCTGCCCTTGAACATCAAACTCCCAAGTTCTCCAGCCCTTTGCACTTTGAGACTTGCACCAGCAGCTCCTCAGTTTCGCAGGCCTTTGGCCTTGAACTGAGAGTTATACCATCGGCTTCCCTGGTTCTGAGGCCTTTGGACTTAGACTGAACCGTGCTACTGGCTTCCCTGTTTCTTCAGCTTGTAAGCTGAAGACCACCTGTAGATGGTCTATAGTGGAATTTCTCAGCCTCCATAATTATGTGAGCCAATTCTCCTAATAAATTCCCTCTTGTCTCTCTCTCTCTCTCTCTCTCTCTCTCCATCCATTCTATTGGTTTTTGTCTCTCTGGAGAACCTTGACTAATATACTAATCATCTAGGAAATGCAAATCAAAACCATGATGAGATATCACTTCATACCTGTTAAAATGGCAATTACAAAAAAGTCAAAAGATTGGTATTTGCCAGGGGTTGGGGACGGGAGGAAAAGGGGAGAGACATTGGTCAAGGGGTACAGGCCTTCAGTTGTAACAAGAATAACTACTAGAGACCCAAGAATATACTAGAATAAGTACAGTATGGTGACTATAGTTAATAATAAGGTATTGTATACTTGAAATTTGCTAAGAGAGTAGATCTCAAGTATTCTCACCACATACACAAAAAGGAAAGGTAACTATGTGAGGTGATCTGTATGTTAATTAACTCAATTATGGAAATCATTTTCAGACAAATGCTGTTTCCATGAAGCATACCTTAAAAATAAACCAGAAAAAATAAAAATAAAGAAGTGAAAACATGCAGAAGAAAAAGAAATGACAATGTTACTATCAGTCAAAATTCAAGGCATTACATTGAAAAGTTATAGGGTTGACCCTTGAACAACATGGATTGGAACAGCAGGGGCCCACTTATATGCAGATTTTCTTCTGCTTCTGCCATCCCTGAGACAGCAAGACCAATCCTTCCTTTTCCTGCTCTTCCTCAGTCAACTCAATGTGAAAACAAAGAGGATGAAGACCTTGATGACAATCCACTTCCACTTCATGAATAGCAAATATATTTTCTCTCTCTTACGAATTTCTTAATAATATTTTCTTTTCTCCAGCTTACTTTATTGTAAGAATACATTATATAATACATATAACATATAAAATATGTGTTAATCTACTAGTTATGTTACTAGTAAGGCTTCCACTCAACAGCAGGGTATTAGTAGCTAAGTTTTTGTGGAGTCGAAAGTCATATGTGGATTTTCTACTATGCCAGGGGTTGGCACCTCTAACCTCTGCATTGTTCAAATGTCAAGTCAGATGTGTTTCCTTTTTATTAAGGATTGAATTGACAAATTAATATAAAATACATGAAACTTTATTTACCTAGTGACAGTGTTTTAAAATACATGCAGCAGAAAAAAATGTTAGAAATGTTAAGGAGAAAAGTAAAAATTTACTGTCATTATTGGAGACTTCACATTATCTCCCAAAAGCAGAAAGCAAATTAAAAGACATTTAGAAAGATATAGATGACATCTGTTAAGAAAGTTAACGTGTATATAGTCTTTGCGTATCAGGAGACAGTGAAGGGAAATTTTGAGTAAATCTAATGGGTTATCACAATAATTCAACTCTATCTAATATACGGCTTCCTTACGTTTTAACATACACATAACTCACAGCAGAGGTTGGGGGAGAGATAGAGGGAGACCTCAGAAGAAAAGTTAGAAACAAGAATAGAATAAAAAACAGGGATAAGATGGAAAGAAGAAAATAACTTTATCTTCAATAAACAGAAAAAAACACATTCTTTTTAAACGACTATTGAAAATTCATTAACATTAATAGTCCATTAGGACATAAAGATCTCAATAATTTGCAAACAAAAAAGGAGTAATCTAATGAGCCATGTTTAACTGTATTGAAATAAATTCACAAACTAATAGCCAAATGCTTGATGTGACCATGGGCACTAGGAAACACCAAAAGAGAAAACTGAACATACAAGGAGAAAATATTTGCAATATGCATAACAAGAAAAGAGATAATATCTAAAATACGTAAATAATGACCACAAGCCAATTTGAAAAAAACGACACATTGGGAAATTGGGAAAAACTTATAAAAGACCATTCTCAAAAGGAGAAATTCAAATGACTAATATGTAAATGGATTTTCAACTTCACTGGTAATTAATCATAGAAATGCTAAATAAAAGAAGAAACTATATTTTGCTCATTATATTTGCAAAACCTTAATGAGTTGAATCAGAGATGACACTAAAGAGAAAATAGCAATATCTAAAAACTTGTCTAAAAACAATAGAAGATTTCTGATGGAGTAGGCCATTTTCCTTGGAGGATCTGAATAACTTACATAGCAACATTTTGTCATAAACACTCAACACGCCATATTATTGAAGAATTAAAAACTAAACCCTACGTAGTATTATGACAAGAAGTAAAGTTTTATTGTGGTTTTCATTTGACAGGCACTTACGTATTTTAAAAATTAAAACTATATTGTTATAATCTACTAACAAAAGTATTTACATCAAAATAAGATAACATTTGAATAAGAAGAAAGTAGGGAGCTTCATAAAAATACCCTGGAATCTGACTTTTCATATATTTGTAAGGCCGCATCATTCCTCACTAACCCATTTTGACTTGTTTAATTTTCCTAAATAACTGGTCAGTTTTTGTGATTTAAATTAACAAAAGGGTTTTAGTAGAAAAAGAGTTTAGTAAGTATAATTTGACTACATGAGGGATATGAAGCCAAAAACAATTCATCAATAAATTCCCATCCATGAAAAAATTTTAAGAAACTCCAGATGCAAATTTACATAATACAGCAAAAGTTTCCATTAAAGGTTTAAAGATAAAGCTTTACTCATTGTTATGAACTTTAGACATCCAATCTATAAAAGTGAATATTGATGTTCTAAATTTTAATTAGGTTCAGAAAAATCTTACAAGAAATTGTAATAGTGTCTTGCCTTAAAATAAACCATATAGAACAGTGACGTTTCATTAGCACATTGTTCAGGGAATCACAGAGAAATTAAAAATGAGAGAGAAAAATGTGATAAAGAATGGCTTAATGAGGATTTTTGGCATACAATATTCAAAAACTAAAAACAAAGCCTCTTTTAAGGTGTTAACACTAGAAAGTTATTCATAGAATTTGATTTTAAATAAAGACAAATCTGCACTTTTACCATTATGGAATAGAAAGGCAGGCAAATATAATACGTTGACATTGTCTTTCCCCACTTTTGCCACGCTTTGGAGAGATGAGAGAGGGCACCCATTTTAAAGGGAGAAAACAGTAGGTTGTGCCTCAGAATTAGAAATAACATCACAATACTGTAATCCAGGTAACAAATGTTATTCAACTGGTTATTAGAATTAATTTTTGAAAATTTAAGAAGATTGAAACCTTAGCAATCACTTTACATATACCATTCCGTGCCTACCAAGAACATAGCAGTCTGCTAAGTACTGTGCAAGATAGAAGTCGAAGCGTTATTGGTAGTGGGGCAAGTTGATAAATTCTTGTTGGCATCAAAATTGAATTTTTGGCACTAAATTCATGATAGGAGAAAGGATGTTTATGGCAAACCTTTGCAACAAGCCATTTTAAATTTTTCTGGCAACGACTGAAAAGGGCTTATACTAGGACCATGGAGACTTAAAGGAGTAAAAATGTGAAATATAAGATTCTAAATTCTAATAATCTGCATGCCAGTGTATAGATAATTGCCAATCATTGATTCATTCCACATGTACACTTCACCTTTTATACATCACAGACATGATGCTGGGTATACTGACCCTAGAAATTCTACAGTTTAGAGGCAGAGACAGATAAACACAACCAGCAAACACAACCAAGTTCCCCTATTCCCTGCACACATACATACCTATAAAACACACGCAGGGTCATTATTATCAAATGACAAAAGTCCTATGACAAAGATAAGCACAGATTATTACAGTGTTACATGAACCTTAGGAAAGAACAAACAGAATGTTTTAGAAAAGTGTTGATGGGAAACATCCACTTCTGGATAGCATCTAGTAAATTGTAGAATGCCATTGTGCACACTACAACAACTAATGAAATGGATAATTTGAAAAAGTTGCATATTTGTAAAGATTGGAGTGTTGCAGAAACAATAAGGACTAGATAAACTAAAGTTCTGAGGGATGAATCTTTCCTGGGTCTAACAATCACCATCTGTTTTCTTCTCTAGGGGAATTTGATTCTTGGTGTGATCTGAGAATCAAAGTGAAGTCACATAAAGGGATTTTTCCTGGAGTAAGGAGAAAGCTGTAGAATATTTGGTGGGTGCATGGATACAGTGTGATTGTTTGGAAACTAAAGAAGCTACAAATGTGGCCAGTTTTACGTGGGTCAAATTCGTATGGGTAAATGGACAAGGACGGTGTTGGATATGAAAGAAGGAGTGAAATCTCTTGCATTTTGCTGTGTTTGTGTTGGAAAGCACTGTGAAGGCAGGAGTCCCAACACATATTCACATCTTACATTTTTTTGAAACTTTGTGGGGCAAAAAGCCAATGCTAAATCTCCCACAGTCTTTCAGTGCCAAAGAGACAAAAATCTACCAGGCTTTTAATCAACAGCTCACAAGAGTCACGCCCAAGGAAGAAAGATGGACCAAAGGTGAATCAAGTCTGAACTAAAATTGCAACCCAGGCCTGATCCTGCTTTGTCCTAGACTGAACTGAAGTGATTAGCCCTTCGTGGGGAAACCCTCCCTGTTGCTAGACAAATTATACAGCTTAGAGTTTTACAACTGTTTTGTACACAAAGTCTGACATACAATCAAAAGTTACTAGTCATGCAAAGAAGCAGAAAAATGTGGCCATCAATCAAGACAAAAAGTAAGCAATAGAAGTCTATGAACAACTGACCCAGATACTAGAGTTATCCAACAAGAACATTAAAATAGCAAAGATCAATATGTTATTAAAAGTTAAGGTAAAAGATTGACAAAATTGATGGAAAGATGAAAAATTTCTATAAGGAATTGAAATCTATAGTATAAGCATCAACTGGACACCTAAAAATTGAAAACAGCACAATATCTGAAATTTAAAGCTCATTGGATGAGAGTAACAGTAAACTGGACAAAGGGGAAGACATGATTAGTGAACCAAAAACAGGTCAATAAAAAGATTTTTAACTGAAATACAGAAAGAAAAAGTCATGGAAAGAACAAAGTAGAGTACAAGAGATACATGGGACACAATGAAAGTCTAACATATTTGTAATTAAACTACTCAAAGGAGATGACAGATTTTAGCAAAAGCAATCTTTAAATAGATAATGACCAAGAATTTTCCCAAACTGATAAAAGGTATCAACCCACATATTCAAGGAGATCAGCAAACAGCAAGCAAGACAAATAAAAGGAAGACCACAACTAGCCACATCAAGGTCAAGCTGTTGAAAGCCAACTAAAAGAAATCATAAAAGCAGTAATAGTAAAATTGATAACTGACTTACCAATAGAAATATGGAAGTCAGTGGAAAATGTGCTGAAATATTAAAGAAAAAAACACCTTTCCAACCAATAAAAACTGTATAGATTTTAACCTCGTGAAAATATCCTTCAAAGGTAAGGGTGTAGCAAAAATATTCTGAGACAAATAGAAGAGAAGAGAATTAGTCCCCAGCTGAGATAATTGGTTGCTATACAAGGAATACTATAGGAAGTTTTTCAGGCTGAAATAAAAGTGATTCCAGATGGAAAGATGAAACTGCAGGAAGGACTAATGGGCACTAGAAATGGCGATTACGGATATCTAGAAAAAAATTGCTAAAAAGAACATTACTGTGTCTTATGTTCATACAACACAGGTAGAAGAAACTGTATGACAACATAATATTACATAAAAGGTAAGAGAGAGCTAAATGAGGCTAAAGTGTTATATGGATTTAGCATTGTTTAGGAAATGCTAATAGCACTAACTTTTGTAGACTCTAATAAGTCAAGTGCGTATACTGAAATCTTAGGCATAAGCAATGGAAGGAATACAAGGAAGAAATAAGAATATACAACAATATATAATTAAAGCTAACAGAAGAGCAAAACATGGAAAAATACTTGATTACTCCATAAGAAAGACAGAAAGGAGGAATAAAAATAACAAAAAGGACATGGCAGAAATAGAAAATGTACAGCAAGATGGTAGATTTAAACACAACTATATTAGTAATTACATGAAATCTAAAAGTACTAAAAACTACAATGAAGAAATAGAGACACTCAGAATAGGTTTAAAAAGTAAGGCCCAACTGTTAATACATACTGTTAATGTTTATAAGAAACATGCTTTAGATATACAAGGACACAGAGAAATGAAAGGAAAAGAATGGAAAAAGAGGTACCACAAAATACTAGCTAAAAGAAAGAGATGTGGTCATACTAATATCTAAGAAGACTTTAAGGTAAAAAAAATACTAGTGATAAAAAGCAGAATAATTGATAATGATATAAGAATAATTTCAATAAGAAAATAAAACAATCCTTAGTTTTTATGTAACTTATAACAAGTTCCAAAATATATAAAGAAAATGTTAACAAAGGTATAAGGAGAAATATTATATATATATATATACACACACATCTGTAATCATATTAAGAGATTTAATGTACTTCTCTCAGTAACTGATAGAATAAACAGACAAAAAACCAGTAACACAGTCGAAGATTTAAAAAACATGATTAACCAACTTGATTTAATTGACATACATATTAATAAAACATTATGCACAATGCCTGAAGAATAAAAATTATTTTCAAGCATGCGTTAAACATTTACTAAAGTGGATCACCAGAGGATCGCTTGTCATAAACAGACAGTAACCATCAAAATAAAAATATATAGTAAACAAAGCAATTATACAATTATTGTAATTAATTTCCATCATAAAAAAATGTTCATAGGCTGGTAGGATTTAGCAGGAAAAAAGGAAGAAAATCGATTCCTAGCACAGATAGAAACCTGTGAAAAGTCTGCCATATTTTGAAAGCTACAAGTCATTTTTCAGTTACAGAGCAGTTGTTACATGTGAAAGGTGGGGAGAGATGAGTCTGGAATGATGTCCCTGCATGGCTTGATAAGTTGTTGTTTTTTTTAATTCTGCAATTGTATAGGAGACAATTAAGAAATTAATAAGTTATATAAGAAAACTTTGAAAGTTTCAAACCGGCAACAGTTTGCAAAGTATATTAGAAGGATGCAAGGTAGTGAGCCTATATAGTAGGCCGTGGTAATAATCTAGGGGAAAAATAATAAGATTATGAACTAGAGAAGTAAGAATGGCCATAGAAAAGACGACATATATTTGAGAAATAGTAAAATTGAAGAATTTCCAGGACTAAATGACTGACATCAACAACTAAGGTAGTAAAGCAGATGTAAGGGGAATGGTGGGACAGGTTCATCTCGGTTTGGAACCTGCTCTCTTGAGGTGCCTGTGAAATCCCTAACTGGAAATGTTTAGCATGAGATTCGACATGCAGTTTGCAAGCACTTGAGAAGGATATGGCCCGGATCAACAGATTGGGGATTTCTCAGTAGCTAACACCATCATGATTGGAGGATATGAGGGCGCTAAAGAGAGGAACCTGACAAGAGGAGAAGAAAGGTAAGAAGAAAGGAGAATACAGGAAGGGAGAAGAGGAAAGGGAAGGACAAAGAGAAAGAAGGAATGAAAGGGGAAAGAAAGAGAAAAGGGAGAGATGGTGGGGGGAGAGCAAGGAAGAAGGAAGAAAGAGCATCCTCACGTTTTAAGAATATTAATGATAGCTGTCACTTATGGACAGCTCAGCATGTACCAGACATCGTAATTAGCCTGTGATATAGCAAAAGCCAAAGTCTTTCTCCTGCTGTGCTTTAATAACACAGAACATGTCTGTGACCCAAAATGTGTGGGGGTTCCCACACACACCCCTCGAGCAATTCTGCAGATGATTCTTCAGCAGACACCAGCCGGGTGTCCCCAGTTCAATTCAATTCCGAGACAGCATCAGATCCCACAGGTCGAGGGCTTGGTCCCACAAGACTGTCTCCCACTTCAGACGCCAGCTGCAAGCACAGGTTATGGCCTGTGCTTCCGACTGACTAGCTATAAATTGGGGTTTCCACGACCCCTTTTTTGGTTCAATTAATTTGCTAAAGCAGATCACAGAACTCAGGGAAACATTTCATTTACATTTATTCATTTATTATAAAGAATATTACAAAGGATACAGATAAACAGACGCATGGAAGAGATGTATAGGGCAAGGTGAAGAAGAAAGTGGCACAGAGCTTCCATGCCCTCTCTGGGCACGCCACCCTCCAGGAACTTCCACCTGTTCAGCTATGCAGAAGCCCCTCCAAACCCTGTCCTGTTGAGTTTTATGGATACTTCATTACGTAGGCATGACTGAATAAATCATTGGCCATTTGTAATCAATTCAGTCTTTCACACTCCCCTCCTCCCCAGAGGCTGGGGGGATGGGACCGAAAGTCCCAACCCTCTAATCATGCCTTGATCTTTCAAGTGACTCGTCCCCTTCCTGAGGCTACCTAGGGGCCCCCAGCGACCGGTCATCTCACTGCATGCAAAGGACACTCCTATCACTCTAGAGATTGCAAGTGTCCTGGGAGCTGAGGGGCAGGAAACCAGGTGAAGACCAAATATATGTATATCTTATAATAAATCACAGTATCTCAAAGCTTTTTAATATTTCACAAATTTAATTCTAACAGCACTATGATGTGCATATGACTATCATTTCCACTTCAAAGAAAAGGAAACTGAGTTTAGAGAAATTCAATTAATGTGCCCAAAGTAACCCAGATAGTAAGCAGCAAAATAGGGGCACTAAATCCAGATATTTCTGATAAGTTTCATGAAATGAAATACTGTGCTATAGTACCTACCTAGCTAATGTCACAAAGCTGAGGAAAATAGAAAGAGTCCCCCAAGGAAGAACTGAGGAAATGATAAACAGTAGCCAGCGCTGCAAAAACAAAATAAAATAAAATAAATATATAGTGTAAGAAATAATGCTTCAAAAACATGTTCTTTGAATTTTGCATTCAGGAATCATTGATGGTCTTGACAAAAACAGTTGCCACTGAGTGGCACAGGACAGACCACAGCGGCTTGAAGCATTTTTGGAAGGTAAACAGATAAAGACAGTAAATTTGGACTATTCTTTAGAGACTGGCCATGAAGAAAGGAAGATGGAAACTTGCTAATGTGTCGTGGTAGAAGTTTTTCTTTTGGTTCCAAATATCTTAGAGTCATGAATATATTTTATTGTGAAGAGAGAGAGAGTCAGCAGCTGGAGAGGTTAAAGAAATGGGAGAAAGGAGATAACTGAATGAGGAAGAAATCTGAAGAAACAGGACCTAGAGGAGATTGATAACATCTGAGAGCCCTAAAGGGGGATCACATCTAGAGGACTGGGATGAGAGCTGTCCTCACACCCAAGGAGGACACTATGGAAGTAAATGCCCAAAGAAGTATTTACAAAGTAAGGAACTGAAGAAGTTCTTTCTAAGACTTCTATTTTCTTACAAATGAGAAAAAATGAGGGGCATTTTATTAGCAAAGTATTTTTCATAAAGCATATGAGTTAGTATGACTTAATTGGGAATAAACAAAACTGAGTCATTCATATTTATCCTTATAATTTCTTAGTTTCAAGAGTATAGGCCTTTATATACTTGCAAATACTATTTGTAGATATTTAAGTAAAAGTTAGAATCCCAGTTATTTGTGCAAGTTGGCTGAAATATTTTTTAGCCCTCAATTACCTTATACTTTTATCTTTTTTATTACCACCAAAATTTATATACACAATCCAGTCTGAGCTTCTTTAGTTGTCGTGTCCCTCTCCTGGACTTCTCATTACATTGCAAAGTCCTGTGGTTACCAATTGGTGTATCTTATCTAAAAGATCAAAAAATGTTATGAATATAAACACAGAGGGCGATTTTTTGAAACATGCATAGGTCTTCGACTTCTCGGTGAAATTAAGCTAAGTGCAAAATAATCAGAACTTTGGACAAAACCAGAAATTTATCTGGAATATGATCTCCCTAAGGTAAATGTAAGATATGACAAATAAGTGCTATAAAGATATAGTTATAATTAAGTGAACTACAAATCTATTTTGTTGGGGTTTAGAACACTTTCAGAGATGAAAACCTTACTTACAAGAATTTACTTGCGTGTAAATCATGACCTTCGTAAATCCATAAGTTTGCATTATTATAAGTAGTTACGGATATTACAAGCAAGTCATTTTTCCTTCTGGCTTTTCAGATTTAAGGTCTTGTATTCAGAAATGTATACCCATTTGGGACACAGCATTCTGGAATTTTTAACAAGATATAAAATTTCATTTTCACAGAAAGACAGCCTCATTGTAAAGACCACATATCAAGTAAACGAGAAAAGACGCGTACATGCATTTGTAGGTGCTTAGAGGGGAAAAGCAGAAAAGGGAATTGAAAGAAGAAACAACTAGAAAATAATCACCCCATAAAAAGTCAACCACTGTCTCCAGGGTAGTAAATTATAAGTTGAGGGAGCAATTTAAAACAGGAAGTCAGGATAGAAGGCACAGTTTGTAAAGTTAAAATACTGTAAAGTTAGAATAAGGAATTTTAAAGTAATTTTAAAGTATGAAAAAATTTAGAACTATGCCATATTGCTTTTTTTTCACTTACTTCTAAAAAGGTACTGTAATACTGAGTAAAAAATACTGAATTCAGCCTGTAAGAACAAGTTAGAAACAATATTTTTATTTCCTTTATAGAGGCAAACGTCATATACACATACACACACATATACATACACATGCACATATATCATTTGTTGTTGACATCTAAATGTTGTGTTGAATATTTGCTATATTTGGTTCTAACATTATAATATGATATGTTCAGCTTGTTAAATAAATTGCTTCAAAAAGTCACCGTATTTTCGATACTTAATAAAAACCATGAAAATAGAAGACTAAAGTGGGAATGGAGGAAAGAAATAAAATTAAGTGAAGCGAGCCATCTTCTTTTGTCCAGCTTTGTCCCTACGTGCACTCCAGGAAATTTCGAAGTTCGTTAGTGTCGCCCTGAGATCCCCTTCCTTGTTACTCACGATGGAATAAAATCCACGAGCTGTAAAGCTTCATGAATCTGAGCTCAATTCATTTTCCACTGAAAGAACTATTTCTAGATTCATTCAAAATAGCAATTTTTTTTGTAGTAACTTTTATTTACTTTCAGTAACTTTGGCCGTGAACTCAAACCGAAATCAGAGTCACAAATTTTAGGGTAAAAAGGAAGCTAGGAAATAGTCTAATCTAGCCCTTTCGTTTTGTTTGCAAATTTGAATGTCAATTGCAATGCCCAGTGTACCACACCGCACTGTTGTTTTTCTTTCAATGGCTGTCCACTTGGAGCCAGTTTTAGGAAATATGAGGCATATGTTCTTCTTACTTGCATTGTCCTTTGTGCCATTCTTGATACATAAAAAAAATGTACCAGGTCATTTAGCTTTTAAACCTTGTTCTTAGTTTCAAAATATATTTTTTTCAGTTTTTAAAACTAATATATATATTTATTACATTATCATATATTTTGATTTATAAAGTTTATTTCACTTTTCAAATATTTCTCTTTAATTATTCTAAGTGTCAAAAGCTATTCATTTGACAAGCCAAATTCAAACCCATTTCTATTAAACACAAAACAATAACTTAAAAGATTCAACCCATGATTAGATTGCAGTTTAAATGTTAACAACTGAATTAATTTTAATATGCTGCTATCTTGTTAGTTTTTCTATTTGAAGTTTTTTATTGCTACTTTAACCAAGAGAACATCAACCATGTTGTCTTTATAGATTGCTCACTTATTCAAATAGCTATTACTCATCTACTAAAAATAAGGTGAATAATAGAACGAGGCTTTCTGAAACGATATATCAAGGAGAGAGTTTTATAGCTTTAGTACTGCTTACAAATCAATTCCTCAGAGTTGGTCTGCCATTAGTAGCTTTTAAGACTGCCTAGAGCTGTGTCATTCACTGCTATTTTGACACGTTAATGCACTAATGGTATGTGCAGGCTGACATAACTTCTTTCAAGTTCTATTATAATAATTATCAGGACCCTTCTGCAAGACATGCAAAGTTAAGCAAGGTGACAAAGAGTATGTAAATACTCAAGTATTCCTGAAGCATCCATTTAAAAATGACAGTGAATAATTAAGAAACTATAAAAACACCGGGATAAAAACTGTCTCCTGAGAACCTCATCAGAGGAAACAAACCATGAATAAAAGAGACAGTCACTTAGAAATGAGGGCAGGTACATTCAAGTGTTCATTTTCTTTTTCTAAAACAAGGTTAAAAGTGATGGCATGATAACACAAATCCCATATTAAAACCCTATGAGTTATTGGCAGTTTTAAATTTTATGAATATACATTTAAGAAGTATATAATACAGTAAAAATGGAATTGTCCTCAAAAATCATTTCCCCTTTAGTGGGAAGATAGGCACTATTCTTCTGTGAACAATAAAATTATTGTATTAAAGAAAATTTGTAAATATGACCCACTCAGGGGAAGAATTGGCTACTGGCATTAAAGGACTCAATAATCTGTCCTCTTTAGTCTCCCTCCTCCATTTGATCATATTCCAGGCTAAATGAACAAAATTCCTCCAAATAAACTGCCTATTATTAACATGTTACTTCTCTCAAAAATATTGAATATCTTCCCCAAAATTATCTATTTTACCGCATTAAAACAAAATTTTCACTGTCCTGGCTCCCTACCAGCTCAGTCTCAGCAATATTCTTTTTACTTCCAATCGGATGCTAATAAGAGAGAATGACAGCAAAATCTTTTCATAGAAGTGCTTTTCACCCCACTTTCTTATCCTATGAATGACGCAGCTATTTGTAGAACCTTAGTACTCCAAGAGACAGTAGAACCAAAAATTGAGACATTAAGCTCTTGACTTTTAAAAATTTAAAGCCAACAAACTAATAAAAATAGTGGGTAGGTTTAAGACACAAGAATTAAAAATAATAATAGCAGCAGAGCTGCCAATACAGAAGACACGAAACGAAAAGGTAGGGCACAGAGAGACAGAGAAGCGAGACGGTTAGAAACCCATAAGGACTCTGCCTGCTTTTGATGACTGCTGGAGGAAAACCTTCAAAGACAGTGGGAAGGATGGTTGTCATCTCCAGTAAGTGTGGGGATCTGGAGTGCAGGACATCAGTGATCTCTTCCAATCTGCCTGACCTGGGAGGCATCAAGGTCCAGAAAGCTCCCCAGAATGTCATGTCGCAGGAAAATAGAATTCAGACAGCTGCGTGGAGAGACTGGTGCAGGCAAGCCCACGGAGATGCCCGGAACTCTAGCCAGGTATGGGAGGGCTGCCGAATTTCCCCTACTGTAAGAAGGATTTTTAAAAAGTGAAACATAGATCCAGCAGACACCGAAGGACCCCTGTTGTCACCATGAGGGAAGTTGTAGAGGAAAGCGAGATCAAATACAGGTGCAGATACGTCCGCAAGTGCCAGCATAGAGGGATGATCCCAGGCAAGCATGTGCTAACTCAGTAAATGATAACTCTGAACAGAAGACAGCATTACAGCAAATATCACGTTGCGTCTCTAACCATGACGCGACAGTACTGGCAACTCAGATTATTCCAGAAAGAACGAGAAAAGAGTAAACAGGGAGAAGGGAAGAGAAAAAAGAGGAAATGAGAGGTAGAGAAAGGAAGAAAAAGGAGAAAGGACGAGGGATGGGTAAATCCAGAAATAAACTGGTTGAAAGATCATTCTCTTGAGTAAGATGTCAGAGTTCCATTTCCAGTTCCACCTCACTTACTGTGTAACCTCGAGCAAGTTACCTAACCTTTCTGGGTCTCGGTGTCCTTATCTGTGAAATAGGGATATGAATAGCGCCTTCTTCATAGAGATGCTGTAAAATTAAATGAATCGATACACATGAAGAGTTTAAAAAGCATAAGAAAGGTAAAGCTTTTAAGCAAGTGGAGAGGACATTCTGGCCATGGACAGTGGAATGGTTATGGTATTTTCAGCCAACAAGTAAAAGACAGATGGCTGAACTGGAATAATTGCATAAAGAAGAAAACAAGCAGAGTATGAGGTACTAGAAGGGAATCTGAGTAATAAAGGGCAGGACAAGGGTTTGGACTAGATCTTGTATTCTACATGCCGAGGGTCTAGTACAAGTAGGCATGTGTTCAATGCATCAACAAAAGGACATCAGTGAAGTCCTATAAATAGGAGGAAATATGAATAAAACACTAGATTTTAAAAGAGTATCTAGATTGAGAATAGAAGACAGGCTTGAAAGATATAAATATGATAGAAGATACATATAATTTTTCAAACTAATAAGCTAAGGACATTGACATGAATAGTCAGAGTGAAAATTGAAAGAAATTTTTCATTAGAAACCTAAATCAGAAAATATATAGCAAAAAGATAATGCTGTGAAAGTCGTATACTCTCTAATATTTGTGATTTCCACAGATGGAAAAGAAAAGATATATTCTGGTCAACACTGAAGATATTTTTGCATTTATATAAGGATCGGAAATAAGCCTATAAATTAAGTCTATAAATTGTACGCTATGGACTAGCCTTGACCAATCTCCAAGTCAACAGCATGATTGCTTGTCCCAATCTCTGTTTGTGAATGCCATACAATTAAGTGAACAAGCCAGAAAAACTCAAATCCTAACCACCTTTGGATCCTCTTACAAGAATAAAGAAAAAATGTTAAGATTTTACCTTAATATTTAGTCACAAGTAATTAAGTCAGGCTCTTGTGAATTTCCTCTGTGTACATACTGGTTACAGAATCTTTTTCAGTTTTTCGTCTAGAATATTAAGGGATGCTGCCCAATCTGCTAAGACAGCTTTAGCTTTGTGCTCTGGAGAGGACAATATTTCCACTTCACAGATCTGTTGTAAAATTTAATTAATCTTTAAGGGCACTCACAAGAAATACAAAAATTGTTTCTTTTTATTTAAAAAATTATTTTACACAGATAATTGAAAGCTAATGATAAGTCAGCTGTACTTATAATAAATTTAAAGGCTAAACTTTATTTTAAAGTAACAGAGCTTGAGTTGTTTATTAAGTTTATAGAATATGTATAAATATGAAATAAAAGAAATAATATTAATAGAACTGTTCAGTTTGAATAGCCAAGTGTGGGGTCAAATTTTTTCTTTAAAAACAAGAATTAGTTATGGTGTCTGAAAATTAATCCATGCATTTGATATTTATGTTGTTAAAATTTATTTTTGTAATATTTTTATGTGATATTGCAATGTACATATTGTGATAAAGAACATATAGTTAGTTCACTATTTATTACTATTGTGCATCATTAACAGTATATTGAAAATAATAAAAACCAAATATATCATTTCCCCATGTATTCCATGATGAATGTGGCATTTAAAATAGTCTTTTCACCTTCAGATAATCATTAATGTTTGCCTAAACAAATAATGAATGCGCTAACACAGGGCCAAGAAATTAACAGCAGCCAGTCAAAGAATTTGAGGAATTAAGGAAACTGAGAAGTTGGCTAGGCCAATCCACTAATTTAATTGCTTGGAAACCACCCATATACTGTTACGTAAATTGTCCAGTTTGATATAGTTACAGAAAGAGCTAGGATTAGAAGCAAGGCTTCCCAATGCCCAGAGCAGGATTATTATCTAGAACTGGCAAATGAGTAAATTGATGTTCAAAAATGTACTTTGGACACCATGAGATGAATATGAGAGTTAAATTGGTATTAACAACAACTAAAAACAAAGGTCCATTACTTATTTTATATCATTTCGCTCTCTTTGGAAGGGCCTTTGAAAAACTAAACTAGAATCTCATCTTCAACAGAAATACGTCTATGATCTAATTTGTTCATACATAATTTACAATAAAGATGATATTTAAAAATTGAGCTAATATTAACATGTATGCATAAGTTGTCTAAAACAGAATTCTGAAGTTAAAAAAAGAATGAATTGAAATTCAGTTTAAAGAAAAGTATTTTCCATGTCGAAATTTAATTCATTATTTAAAAATAGGTAGGTTAAAACCAAGATATCCAAGCCAGGTGCAATGACATATATCTGTAGTCTCAGCTGCCCAGTAGGCTGAGCCCTGAAGTTCGAGTCCAGAGTATAACCTGGGCAACACAGTGAGACATTGACTCTTAAAAAAAAGGAAAAATATAAAAAAAGTACCTACCCAATCCAAGGATATCATACGAAAAATGTTAGTTGTAATGGGATAGTTACCAGTACTAAAAAACACCAGAAACCCTTTCAAACTGAAGCTTGAAATTTGCTATCTCCTGTATTCAAAGGGTATCATATTTTTAAACCTGACTCTACCTACATCCATGGGGAGAGGAAAGGAGACACTAAAATACAATATTTACAAATATCTAATATTTGAATAATGTTTATACAAATAACTAGTTCGATACATTTGATTATTATTTAAAAATTTGATGCTACTTGCAAAATAGGAAAAGAGTACCAGTATTAAAACACGTACTAACAGAATTGCTGGTACTATAATTATATTTTCCATGTTTTTTCTTCCATTGAGGAATAAGATGAAAATGTTGCTATTTTGTCATAATCATCACCAGTTTTCTTTTAGCATGGAATTCAGGAGGTTTGTTTGTAAATTTTCAAACTTTTATAATTTCAGGTAGCTAAACACTTTTCCCAGTGTTTTATAATGGAATCTGGTAGAAATGAAATAATTGTATACTAAACTTTGCTGGAATCAATTTTTCCACTATGCACATAATATTCACATAGCTGTTTGAATTCAATATTTTAAAATATACTTACTTTAGGGTCAAATAGTATAAGTTGAATAATTTATAATAACACAGATTTTACTAGGCAAACCTGACAAACCATCCTGCAGAGAATGTCCAGTCTTTGTCTAATCTTAAGCAATAGTCTTAGCTCAGAAAACAGGGCTGATTTCAGCACACACACATAGAGATGTTAGGAAGTTGTCCTACAGGTGGACAATGAAAAGGTTGACTGCCAGAGCTTTTGGCTGGACGGATGAAGAATAAATTAAATGCTGGTACATTCTAGAGGGGTTTTAGGCTTAAGGACAATGATTCATCATCTATACTGAATAACTTAAAAAATCTTATGTCTCCAGGCAGAAGCTTGGAGAGAATAATCATTCATAAGTCTTCTCAGCTTTGATATTACAATTTTAATTTCTTGAAATACCATGTACTCTTGTACCACCTAAGATGTTTGCCACATGTAAATGGAAGAGTTTCTTGAAGTATCTCCTTGAAGAAGTCAGCTACTCAAACAATTTAAAATGTCACGCTGCTTTAAAGTTACAACTTTAATGTAATGCAAAGCATTTTCATTCACTGTACAAATAGCACATGGTATTTGATATTTTTCTACTATTTCATGGCTTAGACACATAACCTGAAATTTTCAGAACAAAATTTAGTTCACTATGCTAGAAGTACGGACAGAGCATTCAGGATTTTTGGTATTGGATAGATTTGGACTATAATATAGGCTCTTCGACTTACTCGCTGGATAAAATAAATATTTAGTCTCATTTTCATCATCTATGAAAGTAGAGATCATATCTATACATCCTAATGTAGTTATAATGATTAAGTAAAACACTTATTAGATAAAGCCCTAGCAAGCACATAATAGATGCTCAATAACTATCAGTTCTCTTATTTTACTATACTTCCCATATCCTTTCAAGACAAGGGTATGTAAAATATAATTTGTGATTATCAGCAAATTAGTAGCAGTAAAGGGTGATTGGACAGTTGTTTATTGGACTTGCCAGTCTAGAAAGGAATGATTGTTGATTAGAAAAATGTTTATAAGGTAACAATATGGTTTACTATGTAATTATTGGGTTTTTCTATGATTCCATTGTAAAACTGGAGTTGTTAGAAATATATTGTTTAACTTCAGAGGGAAAAAAAAAAAACATTGGGCAGTGAGTGTGTCCTTTCTATGCTGAAATAATTCCCTTATTTCATCCAACAGCAAATTATGGCCATTAACCATTTATTTATTTAGCATCTATTATTTGGCAGTCACTGTATTCAATGTTGGCAAAACAGTGGCAAACCAATATAGATGCAGATCCTGACGGTGTAGACTTACAGTAAAGTGAGAGACACAAACGAGATTAAAATAATCACAATAAAGAATACACAATTAAAACCTCAGGTAAGACATCAAAGTCTCTATAGGAGGAATCAGACCTGAATTCAGGGACAGGAAAGACTTTCCGAATGGTGATACTTTTGCTGATCAGGCATCCAACAAAGTAATAAAGTTTGGTGACAGGAGGAGAGAATGGAGATTCTAGGTAAACATCATAGCATACTAGAAAAGTTGAACTATAGCAAAATATGTAAGAGGTCTATCTATCTCACAATAGCTAACAAAATATGGAGCAAAGGAAATTAAGATAAACTTGGATACCTACTGTTTAATGTACCTAAATTATAACACTGTTATATCTCTATTAAAATTACTTCAATAAATCTCTAAACTTATCACTACAGTTGTGCCAGACTTGTTCCTTTTTGGCAAACAAACAAAAAAAATTTACAAGTTTTATAGTGCTAATTTTTTTGAGAGAAAATTTTAAAATTTCTTTGATGAGCAAGGTTAATTTTGTGTTATATTGTTGTGATTCTTTTTCTCAAATCATAAGCAGCTCCTCATTTCATCCTCCTTAACTTCTTATTGCCTTCTCTTCACATTAATGATACCTTGCTTCTTGCTGTTTCACTGAAACCCAAAAGATCATCAGTGCTCTTATTCTAAGCATCTTATTTTTATGGAATTCAAGGAAGAAAGTCCATTATTATTTTTTAATGGAAGGACTAGCATATCTCCATTCTATAGCAACCCTCTCTTTTGGAGAGCAAGCTTCTGAAATTCTTCCTAATGGGAGGTTATCTTGTTTCCACCTCTGAGTTTCTCTCTGAAAAAGTTTAGTATAACCAATCACTGGATTTCTGAGATGAAGCTAACATTTTAAGAATGATTCTTCACACTGTGAATGTTTTGTTCTTCTTAAATAGTTGCCTCTGTTCATGCCTTTTTTCTTCAAGGATTCAACTTTGGTATCTCAAGCTGAGTAAAACAGCAAATCTACTTTCATACTAGAAGCTTGTCATAATATAGAACCTGCATGTTATATAAAAATTAACTATTTAACAGTCAAAATAAACTACATTTCATCAGAAATATTCCTATATTCTCTAAAACCACATTATTAAAATGACTCATTTCTCTCTAAATTATCAGAGTGATTCTCTAGAAGATATTATTTACAGAAGAATGAACATTTGGAACACTCCAGCATTTTGCTCTAAATGTACTGTGACATGCTTTAGAAACCCAAACACAAATATTAAATTCATTCGTGCCTGCATATGAAGGGTTTTTAATTTAAGATAATTTACCCTCACTTGAAAATATCCAATTTTCACTACTTTTTAAAATATTGCAATTACAATAGAATTTAAATGTTGAATATATTTGGGGTTAATACAGCATCACTTGCATCTATGCCAAAAATTAGAATAGGCTATTCAAAGGTGGCATTTTCAACAACCAACTTATTAATAAATCCTTTTTACTTGCAATACAATGGTTATACATAAGTTCATGTTGGCCTACCTAAAAACAATGTATAAATTTTCATGACTATTACCTAGATATAAATAGCTAAAGCAAAACATGAATTATAAACTCGATATTTTATTTATGATAAAAATATATAAAACTTAATAAAACTTCTCAAAGTTTCTGTACAAACTTTGATAAAAATGAAGCGAGCGACCAGCAACCAATGCCAGACTAGTTCTACTGATGTAAACAACTAAAAAAGAGAGAAAAACATATGAAACCACTATTTGCAGATATTAAAAAACAGCCCAGAGAAGAATGTGACACATGAGAAAAGGGAAACAAATTGAACCTTGTAATTACATTGATTTGTATTAATACCTGGAGGTATTTGCTGGACTCCAGTGCAAAGAACAGAAACCCAAGCAGAAGAGCATGGCGGGCTTCCTGAGCTGAGAACACTGACAGCGCAGTTAGAGAGCCTGACGCAGCTAGAATATGAGTAAATTTAGAGAACTGGAGAGGAGAGAGCTTTGGTGGAAAAGAGCCCCAAAAGTCTGCAAAAGGGTCCCTTGAGTCTTTGTCTCAATATTTATCTGTGTGTGCATATGGTAAGACTCCATAAATATAAGTGAAGAGCCATCGTGAAAGAAAACTTACGGCGCAGCCATAACCTGAACAGTACCCAGGGTTTACACGGGGCTGTGAGAAGTTCAAGTTCAGACAAGCCAGAGTGTACAGACTTTGTTGAACAACCAAGGCACTTGGCTGAATGCAGAAGAGCTGTGTCTCAGTAATAAGAATAAAACCTATTCTAGTCTAAAAAGAACTTTAAAAAATCCTTGAAAAAAAAAAATCAAGCTGATCCACAAATAAATTAGCTGCTTGCTAGAATAAACTTTAACACTATCTGTGGAAAAATAACAATATCAAGGTATTAAACAACATAATAGCAGTACTGCTCAGTATTGAAAAAAATTACCATACATGCAAAAAGCAGGAAAATTATGATCCATATCTGCAGAAAAATCAGTCTATAGAAATGAACTCAGAAATGTGTAAGCTGATGAATTTGGCTCATAAGGACATTTAAGGAGCCATTATAAGTATATTCAAGGATTAAAAGAAAAAAGTATACATAATAAGGAGTAAGAAAATATTTATTTAATGGCAAATTTTCTTACTAATTTTGACTTAAAAATTAAAAATATAAACCCACAGATCAACAAACTCAAGAAATCAGATTAAACACAAAGATACTGCAAGAGGAAAGATCAGTGACCTTGAAGACAGATCAATAAAAACTATTTAGCTGAAATCTAGAAAGAAAAAAATAGGTGGTAAAAAATAACAGATTTCCAATGACCTGTAGAGCAATGTATAGCATTCTAAGATATATGTAACTACAATCTCAAATGTAAAATCCCTGAGGGAATATAGAAATATTAAAATAAATGACTTAACATTTCTAATTTTCATAGAATAGAAGTGTATGTACCCAAGAAGGTCAACAAATCTGAAGCGGGATGAATAGAAAACACCACCAAGATTCATAATAATTGTAACCAATGTAAAAGAAAATATCTAAAATCAATCAGGTTTTTTAAAAGCTCATCTTGTACATCAGAGCAAAGAAGAGATAATTATCAACTTCTGAACAGAAACAATACAAAACTGCATACTTAATGCTAAGAGGGAAAAATGTCAATCTAATACTCTGTGCAAAATATTCTTCACAAATGAAAATGAAACAAAGACATTTTCAGACCAAGAAAAGTTCAGAAAATTCACTGCCAACGGACTCTCTAAAAGATTGGCTAAATGAAGTTCTTTAAACTAAAGATCTTTAAAATGATTTCAGATGGAAGTTTAGAATTGCACAAAGAAAGACAGCGCCATGTATTAATCGGAAGTGCCTTAGCAACAAAATTCTGGTGATGGCACTGGCAACATTGCAGAACAACTGGAATATTCACACATTTTTGGCGGGAATTCAATATAATGCAGCCACTTAAAAAATGTTTGGCAATTTTTTATAAAATTAGGCATGTACTTACCATGCAAACCAGCAATACACTGCTAGATATTTACCTGAATGAAATGAAGAGATGTTCACACAAAAATCTTTACATAAATGTTTACAAACAGCTTTATTCATCGTTTTTCAAAACTGAAAGCAACTCAAATTTTCTTCAACCAGTAAATGAATGGATATATAAATTGTGGTACATTCATCAAATAGAATACTATTCAAAAATAAAATGTACCAATGCCTGAAAAACACAACAGCACCAATGGATTTCCAATGCACTGTATTAAATGAAAGAAGTCAAACTTAAAAGGGCTACCTATCTTATGATTCTATTTATAAAACATTCTGGCAAAGACAAAACTATGAGCACAGAAAACAGATTAGTAGTTGTCAGGGGCTGCAGGGATACAGAGGGCTTATTTATAAAGGGACACAAGGGAAGTTATTTGGCTAAGAAAACGGCTCAATTTCTTGATTGTGGTAGTAGTTACACGATTGCATGCATTTGTCAAAATTCACAGAATTATATATAAAAGAGTAAGGTCTAATGTGTGCAAATTATACCTCATAATCAAAATTTAAAGAAGAGAATAGGACCAAGTAATAGTCCTACAGTTATGTGGTCATTTGATCTGTGCAAAATGTGCAAAAGAATTCCATGGGTAAAGAGCAGTCTTTTCAAACATGTCGTTGGAGCTAATAAATATATACATGGAAGAATATAACAATGGTGAACTAGCACCTCTCGTATTATCCTGGATGGAGCTGGAGCTCATTCTACTAAGTGAAGTATTACAAGAATGGAAAAACAAGCACCACATATACTCACCATCAAATTGGTACAAATTGATCAACACTTACGTGCACATATAGTAATAGCTTTCATCAGGTGTCGAGCAACTGGGACGGGGAGGAGGCAATGGGTATATTCACACCTAATGGATGTGGTGTGCACCGTCTGGGGAATGGACACGCTTGAAGCTCTGACTCGGGCAGGGCAAAGGCAATGTATGTAACCTAAACATTTGTACCCCAATAAGACGCTGAAATAAAAGTTTTAAAAATTTAAAAAAAATTGGAGTGGTGAAAATGGGCATCCTTTCTTTCTTATCCAAATATTGAGGGAGTAAAAGTGACTTCAATGAATGAATAATTTTTCATTCATCAATTTGGGATACACACACACACACACACACACACACACATACACACACATACATACACATATATATAATATATATCACATCAAATACACATACAGAGATACATAAATCAATTTTAGATGTCAGTTGTATTAGGATTACTTTTTATGGTTATTCAAAAAAATTCCTAAGAGACTTAGAATGATTAAGACATTTAGCTAAACATAGACTTTCATGTTAGTTTACAGACTCTTAGTGATAAAACATATCCATTCCTTCATACAGTTATAAACTCAATATAGCACAACCCTTGCTCTCTTAGAGTATTTTGGATAAAAGAAAAAAATATTAAAAATAACAAAAACAATGTCACAAAACAATCAGTCATTTCTGAAACTAACCAGTGCTATCACTGGGAGACCCACAGGGGACTCTGAGGTCCTAGGGAAGGGGAGAGCCACAAGTTGCAAGGGGTCTAAGTCCCTGAATCACCACATGGAAGGCCCTCCCACTGACCACAAATGTCACAGTGGCATATCATGAAACTGAAGACTAAATTTTTATTTTGAATGAAACATTATACTATATGATCTTTTTTTTAATTTGGGAATTTATTTTACAGAAATTAATTGTTATACTTGCTCTCATAAGTCTTATGTACCAGCGGAGGAAGAAAGTAGATAAATAAATGAAAAATACAAGTAAGTGAACAAATTGGTACAGAGAGTTATTAGATCATGAATAAAATACAGTGTGACACAAGAGAAGCTACTTTAGATCGAGTTAAAGTGAAAAATCTCAAGAATTGATAGTTGAGCAGAGACGCTAAGACGTGAAGGAACCGGCTTATAAAGAAGCTGGGACAATGAACCTGTGGGGAGCAGTAACAGCTGGAACAGAGACATTCAAAAGTCACGTTGGCTGGAGTACAGTGAGTGAGGAAGAGAGTGGTCCAACTAAGGAGGAGGCCAATCTCTGCCAATGGTCCAAGAAGTGTCCCATCACGGCACCCATGAATCTTAAATATCTCCCAGCTTAGAATGAATTATCTGCCCACCAAGAACGCCCCTGGAAAGGGTGGAGAGTGTCCTTTTTCACCTTCCCTTCTGAGGGCATGAGTTCCACTCTTTCATACATAGTCTTCAGTTCCTAGCCTCTGTTTTCCAGAAGGCCCACTGAGAGTGCATGCAAATATATTTACTAGACGCTCACTCTGGAAAACAAGTTGTCAGGTTTAGAACTCTTCATTAATAGACATTGATAGACCCCACATCAATGGTCTAGGGCTTTCTTATGTCCACTTGAGGCATAGATGTCTGGAAAAGAAATTTAGTATATAAAGAAGAAATTCCCTTGGCAGCATCATGTGGAAAGAAATAAATCAATTTTTCTGACTTATTATAAAAGAGAAGGACTGATTACTTACAGCTTAGAAATGCATTTATGAAAAGAGAAAGGCACATAAGTCTGTGGAGTCAATTTTCCTACCTAAAGCAGCGTCTGTTTCAATCCAGGGGATACAGGTTTAAGGTATGCAGCAATAAAATGTTAAGCTTAAAAGAACTTCAAAAATCATGCAACCATAAATATTGATAAATTAAGAAACATGCCAGACAATTATACAAGCCTTCATCTTGCCACATATTTTTGTCTTTTTTATTTAGGTTACCATACTGGATGGCAAAATTGCGATGAGAAAAAAATACCCCACCCAGATTTATGTGACAATCAAAATTATGTAAGATTTACTAAAGCCACCCTTCCTTTCATTCTTTCAGACACATAAGATTTATATAATTTTATTCTGCAGCATAATAAACTGATTATGTGGACCCTTAATGTTGATCCAGTCTTCTTGAGAGCATAAGGCTTTTAAAGGTTATCAAATTTTAGTAAGAATTACTTGGGGAACTTATTAAATACACAGATGGTTAGGTTCAGTAGATCCTGGTAGGGCTCAAATATTTGCATGATTAGCAGCCTCTTGACACATGTGTTCTACTTCTCACACATTAGTATACTTCGACAAGAAACACTTCCAAAAGGTACAAAAACTGAAGAGCCCTTTTTCCACCTAATCATGATATAATGTGATTTATCAAAACAGAAACTCTACAAAGAGGTCACGGGAAGTTAAAGTTAAACAGATTTATAAAATAGTTCCCTAATAAATTTAACTAAGCAAATACACTTCATTAGGAAATAAATGTAAAAACAGAGCTCCGTGCGTACAAAATTATAAAGATACAATTCCAGTTAATTACATTACAAGTCAGTATCTCAAAATGTGTGATCTCAAAGTTAATGGAATCTATGGAGATATGGGTGCAGTGCGCACCATCTGGGGGATGGACATGCTTGAAGCTCTGACTCGGGTGGGGCAAAGGCAATATATGTAACCTAAACATTTATATCCTCGTAATATGCTGAAACTAAAAAAAAGAGAAAGAAATCACACACACGCAAAAATAAAACTTCTAAAAGAAAACACACACGAAGTATACGGTTCAGATGCAGATAACAGTGCTACTGAGTATCTGGGATTTGCTGATTATATCT
Source organism: Indri indri (assembly GCA_004363605.1). Lineage (NCBI taxonomy): Eukaryota > Metazoa > Chordata > Mammalia > Primates > Indriidae > Indri > Indri indri. The sequence continues at coordinate 3,180 of RJWJ010009715.1, read as the reverse complement.
AAGCTGTATGTGCTATAATGTTTATTGTAGGAGTCATGTGTTGAAAGAAAGTTAGGATCACTGGATTCAGTGATATTAAAATAGACAACAGGAATATCAATCTTCAAACATTCCAAGGAGATTCATGAGGGAAACACGATAACCACATCAACTGTTCCAGAGGACTAGAAAAATTGAACGAAGTTGTGATGAAGGGAATTGCATAGTATAAATCCCTGTAGCAATTAGAGCTGTCCAATACAACATCATAATGTACAAATATTTATAAGAAAAATAAAGACAAGGTGATTCCTAAGCAGCCAGGATACTTTGAAAGCACGAAATGAACATGGCTTTTCAAATTTCCCACTACATTAAATTAAAGGCTATAAAATATACACGCAGCACCAGGATAAAGGAGACATAGTGCCTAATCTCTACTAAAATCTTTGTAAAAATTATGACAGGAAGTTAGACATAGTATCCTAGATAGTAAGTTCTGTCAGGTGAGAGTTATTTATGTCCAACATATAACTTAGTACCCAGCAGAAAGCAGACATACCGTAGATACCGCAAGGTCTAGATCTAGGTTAACTGGTAAATGCTAGAGGAGAGAAGGGAGATGAGGAGGAAATGAAATCTACAACTGGTACTACAAATTACATACGTGATAGTTTGATTTTACTGTAGTTTCCAAAAATGTGGTCTATAGACTGCTTCTCGAATTTTAATAAGCAATCAACTAAGAGTATTGTCAAAAATTTAGTATCTGATTCAGTGGACTGACATTCTGCATTTCTAACAAATTCCTATGTGATGCTGATTCTTCCGATCCTTGGACTACACTTTAAGAAGCAAAGCTTGGACAACTGGAATCCATTTAGGCCTTTCTCTTAAAAAGGTAAAGTGAGTCAACCAAACCATGCTAGAATCTGATTCAGTACATCCAAGGAGAGGAATAGAAATCTACATTTTTAACATGTTCCCCGAAGTGATTCTCTATGAATTCTAAAATTTGAGAAGCACTGGCTCATAAAAAACAGGGCTGGAGGAGGGTTTGGAAATGGGATTGCTACCTCTAAACGGCCTTCTTTACATGTAGTCTCAGGAGCTTTACATTTTAAGGATGTCCTTGATGTTAACATTCACGGGGTTTGATATGAATAAAAATGTTAAGCAAAGAGATTGCAAAATGATTTGCTCAGGTCCCTCTACCGCCCTGCGGATGGCCCCAAGCCATTAAAAACAAGTTAAGTGGCAGAAATTGAGTGGAAATAAGTTTCAAATCCTCTGGAAGCAAAGAGGTTAATTACCGGGGTTACTCTAGAATCCAGAACTGTGTGTCTCCTATTCAATATTTTTGTTAATGGTCTGGAAAAAAGGTGAAGTTTTAAAATTTGCAGAAAAAAATTGTTTTAATTTTCTTGAGATTAGGGCAATTGGTTGAATTCCAAAAAGGCCTAACAATGTAAGGTAATTAAGAAACACAAAGGTTGATAAAATCCATTTAAAATACATAAAGGCAAAGCACATTTGAAAAATAAATTTAAATTACTCATACACATTGATGAACTCTGCACTAAATGTAATTTTCTCAGGAATAAGATTTATGTATCTCTCTGTGCAATTCAATGAAGACATTTGTTCACTACCTAGCGGCAATAAAAATGGAATGAGGTATTAAACCATATTAAAAGAGGCCAGAAATAGGACACACATAGTATAATACCTCGATTTACAAATCGATAATATCTCTTTATCTTAACTATAGTAGTCATCTTAGTCATCTTAGTTTTAGGTGGCTATATGAAAAAAATAGAGAACCAGAAAAGCAATGAAAAAGCATTATTCTCATAAGGAAAATGAGGTACTCTTTATGATAAAAGATTGAAGGACACATTTAGTTGAGAAAGGGAAAAATTAAAAGGATATGTAACAGTACATAAAATAATGAATACTAATGACAAAACCAATTGGGCACTCTAATTTACCTATATTTCTAAAGGCCATTTTCTGGTAATAGAAAAAAATATAATCCAACTATATTAGAAGGTTGACAAATATTAAAGATAAAAGGTATTTATCCTTAACAATGTTTTTCGATGAAAAATTCATTGTAAAAGGTATTATATTATCAAGGTAAATAAAATGACAGAATAAGATTAGCAGACACTATTTAAAAATAATGGTCTATAGCTATATCTAAAGATGCTATGCAGTGTATTAGATAATCTGATCAGTTAGTAGTAAGAGGATAATTTTTCCTTTGTTCCTATACTGCAGTATACTTTGCAGTACAGAGTAGAAAAATAAAATGTAGGGGAAAAAAAGTTTACTTTATTCAACCCAACAAGCAGGATGGATCTAATTTGTTGCATCTAGCATTTCTAAAAAACATTTACCAAGTCTTACAAAGAAATAGATACAAAATTAAGAGTATGTCATTGAAAAAGCCTAAATCAAGAGATTATAATCACTTATTCATGAGGTGATACTTACTATGTGCCAGTAACTGTGCTAGATGCTGGAAATAAACTGATCAACAGAAACGACATCATCCCTGACTTCATCCAGCCAACCCCACGGGCAGTTATACTACAATATGAGAAGTGGGAACAACAGAGGAAGTATATCCTATCATGACAGACAGAAGAGACACATAATCCAAATTTAGGTTATCACGCAAAGCTTTATGAAATACCTGATTCCTAACATGAGGGGGTTTGAAAATATTATTCAAGTGACGGGCAGCAGTGCTAACTTACTCAACAGAAGCAATTGCGTGGTATAGCGCTGCAAATGAAAGGAGTTTAGCACGTCCAAACTAAAAATGAAAAGGGGAGAGAGGCTAGGGAGTAAACCGAGGCCCGGACGTACAGGCCACCACAGTAAGGGGTTGGACTTTATCCTGAGAAAGACAAGAAACTCTTGAATGGTTTTAAAGCAGTAGATAAATATATTTAAATTTTAGTTTTAGAAAGTACTCTGGCTGCGATGTGGAGCCTAGAAGGGGGAAGGGGAAAAGACTGAAGACCGTGAGTTTATACAGTTTTTACAGGATAGGTGATTGTGAGTAGGGTGTTGATATTGAGAACAGACAGAAGCAGACAAAGTAGAAAAATGTTTAGTGAGTAGAGTCAACAAGTTTCTAATTGATTGGATAGGAGGGTTGGTAGTGAGGAAAAGGTATTCCAAGAGAGA
>RJWJ010009714.1:6656-49244 GCA_004363605.1 Indri indri | reverse complement strand
AAAGAAATTAATTGGACAGCTAAAAATATATATAGAAAAAATTAGCCGGGCATGGTGGCGCATGCCTGTAGTCCCAGCTACTTGGGAGGCTGAGACAGTAGGATTGCTTGAGCCCAGGAGTTTGAGGTTGCTGTGAGCTAGGCTGACGCCACGGCACTCGCCCCAGGCAAGAGAGTGAGACTCTGTCTCAAAAAAAAAAAAAAAAAAAAAAAAATATATATATATATATATATATATATAAATAAATAGAGAGTTTACTGGGGCCAAGCTTGAGGAGTGTAACCCAGGAGCATAGATTCAAGTTGCCTTGAATATACACTCCAATTATCGGCAGTTAAATTTTAAAGTAGATTTTTCTTTTATATATACATATATATATTTTGGTGCACTGACCCAAGAATAATAAAGTAGATTTTTAAAGGAAAAGATGAGGCAGTTTCAAAGTTGTTCACTAATAATTTACATTAAAATAACATCAGCTATTGATTGACTATTCACTGTTTTTTGTATCACGAATTTCAGGAACAAGAAGATAATGTGTAAGGCAGCTAGTTACGCTTTAAACAATTGCTCCCTGGCATAGGTGTGAGGGACAGAAGTCCCATACTCTAGTCTCTCTGGGCTAGACAAATTTTGCATACCTCACAGAGCTCAGGCTTCTCTGAGCTATTTTTCTTTTGGGACTAGGAAGATGAAAGGGGACATTGCAGGGAGGTAGGGGCTTCTGGGATGCTGGTCATGCTGTTTCTTGATCTAAGTGCTGGCTACGTGAGTATGTTCTCTTTTAAAAACCTCGTTGAGCTGCACATTTATCATTTATGCATTTTTCTGTATGTATGTTATTCTTCAATGAAAAGTTAAAAAAATTAATCAGGAGTCCTTCTTAAGAGGCAGTATAAGGAAATCACAGCAAATGTCAAGCCTCTGTTGTGTTACTGAACTTTCTTACCCTTGACCCAGCATTTCATCTCATCTGACAACAGCAGAGAGATTCCCTAAGGAAGGTGGTTGAAGGGACTGTAAAGGCAGACCTGACTTAGCCTGACAAAGGCTTTGGCTTCTAGGAGATAACCATTACAGGATCTTGCTGTCACAGATACTGGAAATCTAGAATATACACACCACCCAGTCGAGGAGCCACATACAGGCAAAACAGATAAGGCAGTTGAAGTAAAAATGATAGCACATATTTCAGCCAGAATGACAGAAGGTTAAGCCAAAACTCTTAACATATTTATTTCATTTAATTCTTAAAAAAATTCTAGAACAATGCTAGTACATAGTTAAGTGCACTGTACACACTCAATAATATTTGCTCAATGAAAGGTAGAAGCTACTCTCACTTCAAGGTGATAATTTGTCCATTGTTACAGGGGATGGCACAGCTTTAACTGAAACCCTGAACACCCAGATTCCAATGACTGTGCCCTCAACACACTGTATGAAATTGGATATGATAATAACATATGACCAAGAGCTTGCTTTTGGTGCGCTTATCATAATACAATAAGTCAGGCTTCTCAGCCACTTCCGAACAGTCAACGAGGCTTCAATAGCCTTACCCACAAAATGGAGATAACATAATCTGTCTTTTATTCAATCAATATTCATCAAGCACCCGTTGTGTTCCAGGCACTATTCTAGGATTATTGAGGATTAAATGAGAAAATGCAAAATGGTAAATCCACTTTCACACTCCCTTAATCTCTTGCATTTATTTGTAAGGGACAGTGGTTCTACTTTTTTTTTCTTTTTTTATAATTGATAGGCCAGGCCCAGTGGCTCACATCTGAAATCCTAGCACTCTGCAAGACTGAATGAAGCAGGATTGCTTGAGCTCAGGAGTTTGAGACCAGCGTGAGCAAGAGCAAGACCCGTCTTTACTAAAAATAGAAAATTAGCCCAGCATGGTGGTGCACACCTGTAGTCCCAGCTACTCAGCTCCTCCTCCCGAGGCTGAGGCAGGAGGATTGCTTGAGCCCAGGAGTTTGATTGCAGTGAGCTATGATGATGCCCCTGCGCTCCAGTTAGGAGACAGAAGGAAACTGTCTCAAAAACAAACAAACGAAAACATACATATATAATTTGATGAATATTATTAACTCATATACAATCCACACAAAATTTCAGAGGATTCACAAACCTTCTAAAGTCCACATATTGTCCTCTATTAAGGTGAAAAACGTTTTGGAAGACTTGGTAAACCATACTCTTAGAGTGGAAATTTTTTTGGTATTCCCAGCCCACCTAATACAGCAGAGAAGAGGGTACCATTATTCATATTTTACAGACAACTAAAATCATATCTAATCATCTCAGTTTCACAAATAGTCGACGAGGATAAGAATCTCACATCTCATCCCTCTAAACCAGTACTTTTTCCAATAGTCGCAAGAGAAGGCCCCTCTATGCCGGCGTTAGACTAGAGAAATACAAAGGGTGCCACTGGACTTCCCTCCTGGAAAGAAGGTGGGTGAGTGGGAGCCCAGCAGTTAAGAGCAGCTCATCTGGAAAAATGAAGACCCAGGTAGGAGCCAGGCCACTTAGTCACGAAAAACGACTTAGACAAGTCTCTCTGGGCGCAACTGCAACACCCATAAAATGGGTTAATAACATCTGCTCCGTCTTCCCTGTAGTGCTTGCTGCACTATGGCTCAAAGAAGGAAATGAGGCACATGCTTTACAAAGGCAACGCATAGAGAAGGAAAGGCTAAGTCATTATTGAGAGTCTCAGGACGCTGAGGGCAGGAATGCTCACATTTCTTTGCTTTGGCTTCCAACTTCCCCATTGCAAGCGCTCAGACCCTGGTAGAGTGGGAAGCCTTTTAGGAGTGGGTATGTGGAAAAGAGGAACACTCCTAAAGGCTCAGAACAGTGCCAGGCAATAAACAGGCGTTCGGTACATGTCAGCTGAATGAATCAATGAGTGAGTCTACAGAGAACCACGACCTCAGTTGCAGAGGCTCAGGTCCCACCCCCGACCCCCGGCCCACGGGACGCCACACTCACCGGGGGCCGAAGCTTCCTCAGGCTGGCCGAAAGCCTCCGCTTCCCACCGCCTTCGCTTCGGAAGCTCCGGGAGATGCAGCAACTTTTTACCTGCCCCAGCTGGACTCCTCCTTTTACAGACAAGGGCCGCACGCCGTAGTCAAAGCTGAGGCCTCGGAAATGGAATGGAAAGAAGGTGGAGAAAAGAAATTTTCGCGCCAAACGGTGTGGCCCCGCCTCCAGGCTGTCTCCCCCGTTGCGTCACCAACCAGCCCGCCCACCCGGGGGCGGGGCCTCATGTCGTACATCCGCCAGCGGGCAGCGGCCATCTTTGATTCGCTCGGCGACGTGGTTCCGGAAGAAGTTCCTTACGCTGCAGGGTTTCCGGCTTCAAGATGGTCGCCTAAGCTGTTGAGATTTTTACCACCTTTCTGCGTCCCTCTCCGTTTTTGTTTTTTTGTTTTTTTTTTTATACCTGGACGTGACGCATTAAAGGACCCGACGGAAATAGAACTGAAGGAGTTCTAAAATGGCTAACCGTACGGTGAAGGATGCGCACAGCATCCACGGCACCAACCCTCAGTATCTGGTGGAGAAGATCATTCGGACACGAATCTATGAGTCCAAGTACTGGAAAGAGGAGTGCTTTGGCCTTACGGGTGAGCGGGAGCGCGCGGACCCCCTCTCGGCCGCCTGTGGCCCATTTCTCCTGACTGAGTATCGGTAGGACTGGCGACTGGTCCCTGGGGGTGGTAACGGAGGGAAGTATGTCATTTAGAAAAAATTGAGTGCCTACTGTGTTGGGCATTGGAGACACAAATGAAACCGATAGGGCTATATTCTAAAGGGTGTCTCAGTTGGGTTGAGTTAGTCTATATTTGATGATAGCCTGTTGGATTACGAACTGTTAAGCTCAGGGACCCAGATGGAATTCCGTGACATAGCTTCTTGAAGGTCTTAAAGGACCGTTAACATGCTCTAAACCAAATTCATGATCTTACCATCCTTAAATCTGGGCCAGTTCCGGTATTTCCACAATTGAATCCTAATGTAAATATCAGTTCTTCAGGTAATCTTCCGATCTTTGTTCGAATTCTGGTTTTAAATCCATGTCCTTCGATACTCTGGCTGTGGACCTTCAGCCCAAGGTCCTTTTGATCACAAGTACCTTTCTTAGCCCTCGTTTTCCTTACCTGGTAATAAGGACAATGCTAGAACTTTCCTCATGGCTTGTGGTAAAGATTAAATGAGGTGAGATGAAATGCTTAGCAGAGTACCTGGCGTGTAGTAATCCTTCGGTGTATGTCAGGTACAGTCATCATCATTATTATTAATACTAATGTTAAACTGTCGATGAGTAATTAGGAACACCAACTCTTGAATTAACTCTTTCCACTTCCAACCAGGAAGAGCTTAGCCCTAATATGTCTGAGATGTCACTCTATTTGTTTTTGTTTTTTTAGCTGAACTTGTAGTTGATAAAGCCATGGAGTTAAGGTTTGTGGGTGGCGTCTATGGTGGCAACATAAAACCAACTCCCTTTCTGTGTTTAACCTTGAAGATGCTTCAGATTCAGCCTGAGAAGGATATCATTGTGGAGTTTATCAAAAATGAAGATTTCAAGTGAGTACAATGTTGACTAGCTAATATAAAAGCTTCAATTTTTGGTGGTTCAGAATTGGGCTTTCGTTAAGAGGGGCAAACCCATTATGTCTCACATCCACAGAGATCCACTTCTGGTTTTTGCTCTTGAGCCCTTGCATTTGTATTTTGTCTATTCTAATTGTGTTAGTCTTCTACTTTATTTTCTTAGTCTTGGTAATTTTTCCCCCAGAAAAGGATTTTACAAATACATTGAATGTATGAACATACATTGAATGTATGTTAAGCAGAAGTGAGTACCCAATATGTTGGTGGACACTAAATGCTCAGGGGTAAAAAAGACAACATAAAGTGTTAGTTCAGACGTGTTAGATCTAGGTTCATGTCCTGACTCTGTTACTCATTAATTGTGACCTTGGAGAAGTTACGTAATTTTCTAAGTTTTATTTTCCTTATTGTAAAATGGGGACAAAAATATTTATACATAAGATTGATGTGAGAGTTAAAGAAGACAGTACATGCACATCTCTCTACATAGTGCTTGTTGCATGGTAAACACCTAAAAGAGGTAAACACCTCTCAAGGAAGAGACATAATAATAGCTTAATTATGTGTCATGATGTGTTCTAAGGGCTTTACATATAATAATTCATTTAACCTTCACAACAACCTTATAAACTTATTATCCCTATTTTACAGGGGAGGAAACAGAGGCACAGAGAGATTAATTTGCCCAAGGTCAAACAGCTAATAAATTGGCAAAGCTGTCTTCAGAGCCTATATTCTTTGCTACAATATTCTGCTGCTGATATAAAGAAAGTGTTGAGTTTCAAATGCCTACTAGTTACCCAAGTGGAAATGTGAGTGAGTAGTTGGATAAAGGAGAACAGGAAAAGGAAGGAATCTTATAAAACATTAACAGCTAGAAAATAGCCAAGTTTTATTAGGTACTTACTATGTGCTATGTGCTAGAGTGTTTAACATTTTAAATGCTTAGCACTTTTAAATGCATTTCTTATTCAGTACGTTAGGTAGCATCATCTCCATTTTACAAGGATTGAGAAAGCAAATAATTTGCCCAGTAATGTCACAGAGTTAGTAAATTATGGAATCAGAATTTGAATCCAAATGTCTTTGACTTTTTTCTAGAACCAGCATTCACATCTATGTGTGTTTGTTCTTGTATTATTATTAAATATATCTTACACCTTCTGTTAAATTCAGTATCTTATCTGATTCTTAGAATAATCCTGTGAGGTAAATAGGTTTTATTCTAGTTTTACAGATGATATATCTGATAGCTGACCAATATGTACAAAGTTCCCACAGCTGTAAGTGGTAGAGTGGTAACTTGAACTCAGATCTCCATATTTTAGCCATCTTTCTTCTGCTTCATGCTACTTCCAAAATTGCAGCTTTCTTATCTGCCAAAGAGAAGGAAGAAAATGTTTATCCACTACTGCTGATGTAAAACTCAGGAACATCTTAGGATGGCCTATTGTTTCACTGTCATCTATTTGTCAGGTATGTCCGTATGTTGGGGGCACTTTACATGAGGCTGACAGGCACTGCAATTGATTGCTACAAGTACTTGGAGCCGTTGTATAATGACTATCGAAAAATCAAGAGCCAGAACCGAAATGGAGGTGAGTATGGTGCCAAGTCTCCGGACTGTTTTTTTTTTTTTTTTTTAAGAGACAAGGTCTTACTATGTTGCCCAGGCTGGTCTTGATCTCCTGGCCTCAAGCAATCCTGCCACCTCAGCCTCCCAAGTAGCTAGGATTATAGATGCGAACCCCCGTTCTCAGCTCAGACTGTCATTTTTAAGCCAGTTTTCATTTCATCAATACCTGTGCCCTCACATCGTTACATACAATGTGAGTGCTCCTCTTAATCTACATTGTTACAGTCTTCATCCAGGTCTTCCCTCTCATCAAGGGGAGTATTCATTCTGACAGCTAGCTTCTTGTTGGCCATACCAAGTCTGGCCTTTCTGCCTTCCTTTCCAGCAGTATTTTATGTCAGTCCCTGCCTTGCATCTCATACCCCCTTCACATGTGCTCCATCCCAAAAGATCTAGCTCCAGAATGGCTTCTCCATAAAAGCCTTCCCCAACCCTCCCAGACAAAGTCAGTTTTCCCTGTTACATCTTCACTATTCTTTCTACTGGCCTCTCCTCTAGCACTGTACCTCACACTACAATGTATAGACTAAGCGTACTCATACTCACAGGAATCCCACTAAAAAATAATGAGTATATCCAGGATAGGCAGCTTCATACTTTTACAAAGAGACACTTTGTATGCTAAAGAGGGATTCAGGGTAATGCAGTCAAAACCTTTTTTCACTTAGTATCATGACAAAAGATTTGCCTTTCCCCTCTATATGCATCATTAAACAGTAGAAGGTTAAGAATTTGGTATTGTACTTTAAGCTTTTATTAACTTATTCATTGAATAAATTCATATTGAGTACCAGTGACATGCCACAAACTGCTATGTACGAGAAATAACCTGGTGAACAAGATGGACATGGTCATGGCCATGATGGGGTTATTTATGATTATATTATGTTAAACTAAGACAGGGTTTCTCAACTTATTGACATTTTGGGCCAGATAATTCTTTGTGTGGGGGTTGGCCTGTGCATTGTAAGATGTTTAGCAGCATCCCTGACCCGTACACACTAGATAGAAGTAGCACCGCCCTCTAAGTAGGGGAGTAGGGGTGTGCAAAATCACCCATGATTAAGAAACACTGAAGTAAGGTGATGGGTATCATAGAAGTTCTAAAAAGCTGTTACTCCATGTGCCATACAAGATACACATTCTATATTCAGAAACATTTGTTTTCAAATGAGAAATTACATTTCAATTATATGATCTATTTAAGATCACCCCTGCATAATTCAGGACTGTTCGTGTTTGCTTTTGTGTGTGTCATTCCTGATCCATTCATCCCTTAATCCCTTGCTTCTAAAGGGGCCTGGCACATAGATGGCCTCATATGAAGTCTTAACTCTTCTTTCACTTTTTGGCTATATAAATTTATTTCCAGGTTGCTTGAGCCTAATGATTTTTTCTTTCAGAGTTTGAACTGATGCATGTAGATGAGTTTATTGATGAACTACTGCACAGTGAGAGAGTCTGTGATATCATTCTGCCTCGACTACAGGTGAGAGATAAAGGTCTCTAATCAGAGTCATCCTTCGTAGACAGGCAGACCTCTTAATAAGTAGTCTTCCTGTCTATGAGAAAGGTAGTGGATTGGGAGTGAGAAGAAAACACAAAGTATTTGAAAGCTAGGGCTTTGAAAGTGAATAAAATCTTCTGTAGGATGTTATATCAAAGATATTATAGCTAGAGTAGTTTTGAAACTTCATGAACAGCTTTTTTGAAATCAGTCTTCATATAAAAAGCCGGAATATAAAAAAAAAAAGAGCCAGGAATGGGAGACTGAGCCCTTAATTCCTTAAACGTCCCCTTTATCATCCTGCTTCCCTTCCCTAGTGATAAATAATTGTCCATAAGCCACCTTTTCAGGAATAGGTTTTATGATTTAAAAACTACTTTTAAAAATTACAAAGGGAAAATAGATACGGTAGGTAACCTAAAGAGAAAGGGAATGGGCTGTAGTGGAGAGATACCCAAACAAGAAATTAGTTTCTGTTATTATAGCTGACTAGCTGTCGGTCCTGGTCTTAGTTCCCCTATCTATAAAGTGGAGAAATCAGACTACCTCAGTGGTCTTTGGATTGCCCTGTGGGACCGTTATAGGAATACTGAGAGGAGTAAGTGGACATAGCCCCACGTATTCCAGCCAGAGTAGCTCCTTTTTTCTCTGGGTCTGCAGGTCCCACCCCCACCCCCACCCAGCACACAGCAGGAGGTGAGCAGCAGGTGAGCCAGCAAAGCTTCGTCTATATTTATAGCTGCTCCCCATTGCTCGCATCACTGCCTGAGCTCCGTCTCTCCCCACTCTCCCCCAAGTCTGTGGAAAAATTTTCTTCCATGAAACTGGTCTCTTGTGCCAAAAAGATTGGGCACCTCTGCTCTAGGTTATATGTTGGGCTTGAGAAGTGCAATGTCATTTGAACAAAGGCTTTTTTTCTTTTAAATGGCTGTATTGAGATATGATTGACAAATAAATTATATTTAAGGTCTAAAATTTGATAAGTTTTGACATGTAAACACCCTTGATTGTCACTGCAGTCAAGACAGTGAATTCCTCCCCCTCACCCCCAAGCAACTACTGATATGTTATCTGACACAATAGATTAGTTTGCATTTTGGAATTACACAGTAAATACTCTTTCTTGTCTATCTTTTTTCAGTCAGCATAATTATTTTGAGATTCATCCATGTTGCTGTGCATATCACTAGTTTATTCCATTTTATTGCTGAATAGTATTCCATCATATGGATATACCCCAACTTATTTACCCATTCATCTGTTTATGCAGAATTGTGGATACAAATGATACCGGACTTTTAGGTACTTAGTTCCCATGTTAATAGAAATTGGCATGAGACCAGAAAGATTTAGGCAGGCAAGGCTTTACTGGAGCTTTTGCTCAAACAAAAGGAAGACAGCTGGTTAAGGAGGCAACCAGACAGGCTCTCTGAATAAAGGGCTGGGGAAGTTTTATGGGGTGTGAACAAGGAGCTAGGTGCCAGCTTTGAAGTCATCATGTGTAGAGGCAGGGTTCTGTTGGTGGCTGTGCACCTGGTAATCATGCTTCTTCATGCATATCATGTATCATTAGCATTTTAAATCTTCATCCCTGGGTGTGGTTTTTAGCAAATTAAAATGGGATTATAATGAGGGAAAAATTAGGGTAAGGTCAGTATGGGGGTCTGTTTTGGCTTGAAGCTGTTATATCTGGATAGGTCTGGTTTCTTTGCAGCCAGCTTCCTTATCAGCTGGTATCAGCATCATGCTTCAGTGGTCCTGGAAGATATTACTCCAGAGACAGACAGTTAGCCCCCACCTTATATAAGTATGGACTGAATCCCAGCAGCTAGGAGGTCAGTTGTTTTTTGCTCTTCTACAGTTAACTAGGCTGGGTCATACTGCCCCCATGTTGGCTCCCTTAGAAGTGAGCCCCAAGTCTTGTCCCCATATTATCTCATGAGGACAATGTATAAAAATCAATCGTATTTCTATATGCTACCAATAAAAAATTGGAATTTGAAATTTTATTAAAATACCATTTAAATAGCATCTATTAATAAAAGTATAAAATAAGGGTAATTTTGTCAAAAGATACGACTTTTACGCTTAAAACTACAAAATATAAGCATTATTGAAATTAAAGAAGACCTAAATAAATAGATATACCATGTTTTGTTTTTTGTTTTTTTTTTGAGACAGAGTCTCACTGTGTTGCCCAGGCTAGAGTGCCGTGGCGTCATCCTAGCTCACAGCAACCTTAGACTCCTGGGCTCAAGCAATCCTTCTGCCTCAACCTCCCGAGTAGCTGGGACTACAGGCATGCGCCACCATGGCCGGCTAATTTTTTCTATATATTTTTAGTTGTCCGATTAATTTCTTTCTATTTTTAGTAGACACTGGGTCTCACTCTTGCTCAGGCTGGTCTTGAACTCCTGAGCTCAAACAATCCGCCCACCTCGGCCTCCCAGAGTGCTAGGATTACAGGCGTGAGCCACCGCGCCCAGCCTAGATATACCATGTTGATGGCATATCTTATACTGTGACTTAATATTGTTAAGATGTCAATTCCCAAATTAATCTATACACTTAATGCAATCCCAATCAAAATTCTAGTCAACTTTTTTGTAGAACTTGACGAGCTAAATCTAAAATTTATATGAAAATATAAAGGACCTAGAATTTCCAAAACAACTTTGTTTTCTGTTTCTGTTTTCTTGAGACAACATCTTGCTTTGTTATCTGGGCTAGAGTACAGTGGTATCATTATAACTCACTTCAAGCTCAAACTCCTTGGCTTAAGTGATCTCCTTGCATAGCTGGAACTACAAGCATGTGCCACCACACCCAGCTAATTTTTTTATTTCTCGTAGAGATGGGGTCTCTTATTGTCCAGGCTGGTCTGGATCTCCTGGCCTCAAGTGATCCTCCCACCTCAGCCTCCCAAAGTGCTGGGATTATAGGTGGGAGCCACCTTGCCCAGCCTAAAACAACTTTGGAAAGGAACAAAGTAGGAGGACAAACACTACCTGATTCTGTCATTTTTGGTTTTTTATTTGTTTCACTTTTTCCTTAAAAAAATTTTTTTTTTTTTTAATTTTCTACAGAGATGTCAGGGCAATACCATTGAGAAAGGATAATCTTTTCCACAAATGGTACTGGAGTAATTGAATAACCATATGCAAACAAATGAATTTCCACCCTTAGCTCATACCATACATAAAAATTAACTTGAAGGGGATCATTAATATAGTATATAAAAACAAAGACTATAAAACTTCTAAAAGAAACCGTAGGTGACAATCTTGATGACTTGGGAGTTTGACAAAACTTTCTGTAATAGGACACAAAAAACATGAATTGTTTTTTAAAAATTAATATATTGGTCTTGATAAAAATTTTAAACTTTTGCTTTTCAAAAGGTACTGTTATAAAAATAAAAAGGCAAGCCATAGACTGGAAGAATATATTTCCACAACACATATAACAAAGGTATTAAATCCAGAATATATAAAGAACTTGAGGTTAATAACAGGACAACCCAGTGGGAAAATGAGCACACACTTTACTAGAGAAGATGTATAGTTGGCCAACAGCACATAAAAAGACACTCAACATTATTAGTCATTAGAGAAATACAAATTAAAACCATTGTGAGGTATATGCTACATACTGTGTTGGAATGTCTAAAATTTAAAACACTGACAATATCAAGTATTGGCAAGGATGCGGAGGAACTGCAAGTCTTCATACACTGCTGGTGGTGACACAACCACTTTGGAAAAGTTTGGCATTTTTTCTTAACAAGTTAACCATACACCCACCATACAATTCAGCCATTTTACCCAAAAGAAATGAAAGCACATGTCCACATAAAGACTTTACACAAATATTCATAACTGCTTTATTTGTAGTGGCCAGAAATAATCCAAATATCCAAATGTCCATGAACAAGTTATCGGATAAACAAATTATGGTATATCCAAACAATAGAATGCTACTAAGCAGTAAAAATGAACTAGTGATACACAACATGCATGAATTCTAGAATAACTATGCTGAGTGAAAAAGACAAGAGTAAGTACTATATAATTCTAACCACATAAAATTCTAGTAAATGTAAATAAACTATGATAACAAAGAGCAGATCAGCAGTCGCCTGGGGACAGGGTGAAGGAGTGGGGAAGAGAGGGAAGGAGGGATTACAGAGGGGCATAAATAAACTTTTGGACAGGGTGGATATATTAATTATGTTGATGTGTGGCTTTACAGTTGTATATAATACATGTCAACACATGAAATTGTATAGTTTAAAAATATACCTTATGTATGTTAATTATACCTCAATAAAATTATAAAATAACACTGTGAAAAGTACTCAAATAGATGCAGATTGAAGGCCTTTGGCTCTTCCAGCTCTAATCTTGTCTGATTCTGTATCTCTATATATGTTAGAATTGGTAACATTAACTAAAAGGTCCCAGAGACTGTTTGTAGTCAGGGGATGGGAGCTTATTCTTACATGATTTAAGCAACCACAGAAATCTCACTCCCCAAAAATGGGTAGTCCACTACTTCAGGGTTCCTTTTTATAATGCTACCTGCAGCTCAGTAATTATGAAACAATTTGCTATATCCCAACTGCTCTGAGGACTTGCTTCCTTATTAGATATAAACCAAAGGGGATAATTTAAAGATCAAGAGTCACATATTGTATGGTTCTAAAAAATGATGTATCCAGATTAGACAAATCCGTAGAGGACAAAAAAGATGAATGGTTACCAGGGGATGTAGGAAGGGGGAATGAGGATTGATTACTTAATGGGTATTATCAGGTGTTTTTCTGGGGTGATTCAAGTTTTGAAACTACCAAGAGGTGGTGGTTACACAACATTGTGAATACACCAAAAGCCACTTTAAATGGTTGTATGTTATGTGAATTTCACCCCAAGTTTTCAAAAAAAATCAAAGGGATCAGAAAAACTTAAAAGTAGGGAATTGAATAGATTGCAAATATCTGATAAATGGATAAGAGGAATTTGAGGCATCAAACCTGCTGGAAAAAAGTAACTGGTGCTCACACATAAATGCAGTGAATCAACTTTTCCTCCATAGTGACCTAGTCATAATCTTACAAAATAAAAATACTGAAAATGGGTATATCTCTCCTGTTCCATATTGGCTATTGTAGAGTATATAGTGGAGAGAATGAGATCTCAAATTTGAAAACCCACTTTCAGAGCCCAATTTTCACACTAACTCATTGTGGGTTACATTACCTATTATCCTTAGCTATAATTATTATCTTTAGAAATACTGCAAGTGGGAAAACTTCTATGAGCAGGTTGTAGCTAAGGGCTCCAAAGCCCAGTCAGCTCTAAATAAGCTTTTTATTTAAGTGGCATGGTCTGTGTGGAGTCTAGAAGGTAAGCCCATAAAACAAGAATTTGTTAGTGTTTATCAAGACCCACTGAGGAGAGAGAAATTGAAATCTCAGTGATAAATGTTTATCACCAAGAGGTGTGCTCTGGTGTGGCCTCTATATATGGCTTAGTTGTAGTGACTCTTAAGACTACCTTTTCTTCTGATTCTTGTTAAGCAACCTACAGGTCATCTATTTTGCTTGTGATATGCCCTAACATTGGCAAGGAGTTGCTCTGGAATGTATTCTCATTCTGTCAGATACAAGTACTTAAGAATTAAGTACTTGTAATATATTAAGTATATTGATTTCAGTCTTTTCTGAGTCTGGTAAGCATTAAGTATTTTGGATGCCCTGTCTGGTACAAGTCCTGGATCCCAGACTGTGGTGACCCTGTGATTGTCTTGTTTTTCCTAGCTTTCACAGAATTTTGATGAATGGTGAGAGCTAAGTAGTGTATGGATGTTACTAGTTATTCTATGACTATCCATCTAGGTCATCCAACATTCTTGTCTTTGGCACAAGAATCTGGGAAGGGGTCTTATGATCCAGGTTAGTCCATTTGGCACTTTTGAACTCACCTTTTGCCTCTCAGATCCCTAATCACTCAAATACGCACTGATAAGCCCTATCATAGAAGAAAATGAAACCAGGAGATGGATTGTTTATATCCTGTGCCCAGTTCAAAATGTATGAATCTCAGCAGCTCCCTGGATTCTGGGTCTAATGGAGATTGGGTGCTACTCCAGGGTTGGGTCTCAGCTAACACAGTCTCAGCCATGAATTTATTGGTTCTTGGGTTTTCTGTGTATGAAGCCCACATTTTTGGTTCTAGGTACACCTATACTGATTGACATTTCAATGACCTTAGAGTATAAGATCACAGGGAATAGAGCCAATAGAAAATGAAAATGTTTCCTCAGCTTTGTATTGATGTTTATAGGGGAACGTAAAAGAGTATATAGATTCCAGGTATTTTAAACTCCTTAGGGAAATCTTGAACTGTCTTTGAAATGAAATTGCCTCTACTGTTGCTCCTTGGTTTTTCTGTCAGTCCCAGAAGCCCAATGTGGGGGTTTCTTTTCTTTTCTTTTTTTTTAAATTTTATTTATTTTTTATTTTTATTTTTTTTTTTGAGACAGAGTCTTGCTCTGTTCGGGTTAGAGTGTCATGGCATCAGCCTAGCTCACAGCAACCTCAACCTCCTGGGCTCAAGTGATCGTTTTGCCTCAGACTCCCAAGTAGCTGGGAGTACAGGCATGCACCACCAGACCTGGCTAATTTTTCTATTTTTAGTAGACACGGTCCCACTCTTGCTCATGCTGGTCTCGAACTCCTGAGCTCAGGGTGATCCTCCCACCTCAGCCTCCCAGTGCTAGGATTACAGGTGTGAGTGACTGCACCCCGCCCCAATGCTGGGGTTTCAAGACAGAGGAGATGACAATGACCTCTAACTGTCATTATGTTCTCTGTAGAAACGCTATGTGCTAGAGGAAGCTGAGCAACTGGAGCCTCGAGTTAGTGCTCTAGAAGAAGACATGGATGATGTGGAATCCAGTGAAGAGGAAGAAGAAGAAGATGAGAAGGTCAGGCACCTATGAGTTTAAGAGTTGTGGGAGGAATAATTATAGAAGATGGGAATGGTCCTTGTTTTTGTTTTCAGACCTTAATTTTTAATTCTCTTTAACCAAAACATCACCTTATTTTCTCATTAGAAGTATAAGCTTTAGAGTCAAGTAGACTTTGGTTGATCTCAGCTCCACCATTTACTAGTGGTATAACTTTGTGCACATTACTTAACCTTAGTTTTCTCCTCTGTAAAGTGAAGATAACAATACTTTTCTCTCAAGACTATTATGAGAATTAAATGAGATAGTATACATAAAGCTCCTAGCATAATATTGACACATTATAATTGCCTAATAAATGGTATCTATTAAAATAAATATTTGGGAAAAAACACTTTTTGTAATTGAACCTATCCTAAGAAATAAGCCTAGTTTAGGGAAAGAAAATTCTTCTACACAGTCATGTTCTTTCAGTACTAGTTATAGTGCTGAAAAATTGAAAACAATCAAGCTTCCCAGCTGCCAGAAGCATCAGATAAACTATTATAACTAAACAGACTTCTAGGCAGCCATTAAAACTATTATGAAAAGTACATGATAACATGGAAAATGCTTACATTAAGTTAAAATAGAAAGGTCTAAAACATTTGTAGCCTTTTTTGCACCCTTCCTTTTGTTCTTTCTTTGCTGTGACATTGGTTCCAGTCATCATCTGTGCTGTACGTATCATGCCCTGTAAACCTGTATCTTGCTCTTGCCTAGATCTTACTCTTGCGCTATCATCTTATCTCTCTCTCCTCAATAAACCTAATTTTCATGCTTGCCTAAAAAATAAATAACAAAACATTAGTAAATAAAATTATAAATAACAATATATGCATAGAAAAAGGCTAGAAGGAAATACAAGAACATTTAACTGGGAATTGATTTTTTTTATCTGAAAGAAGTAGAGGTCTAATTTTTTCCCCTCAATGTAGATAACCAGTGGTCTCACACTACCATTCCTTTCCCACTTATCTGCATTGCCATCTTTGCCATAATTCAAAGTTGTGTATGTATGTGGGTCTGTTTCTGGTATCTCTCTTCTACAGGTTATTTTATCTATTTATGTGCAAGTACCACACTGTCCTAATTATATAGCTTCATAGTAAGTTTTGATATTTAGTAGGGCAAGTGCCTCCCTCTTTGTAGTTAGATTACTGTGTTTTAAAAGTCACTTGGAGATGGACTTTGGGACAGGATAGGAATAGAAATGTAGTGCCCACCAATGACTCAACCATCTCATTTCCAGTTGGAGAGAGTACCATCACCTGATCACCGCCGGAGAAGCTACAGAGACTTGGACAAGCCCCGTCGCTCCCCCACGCTGCGCTACAGGAGGAGTAGGAGCAGGTCTCCCAGAAGGTAAGGCCCTAGTAATTGGCATTTTTCAGGGAGACGTTGAACACTATAGCCTAGAAGTTTAGATTTCAGAGAAGGAAAAAATGCCAGTCTATGAAGAACATTTGTCCAATGTATTACTTAGTTGTCTATTACTGCAAAGCAACCACTCACAAAACCTCATTGGCAGACAACAATAACCACTTGTTTAGTTCACAGGTAAGCAGTCAGTGATTTAAGCAGGGTTTGGATAGGCAGTTTTTGAAGTATAAGTTCTGTTTAGTCACTTGTTTTGTGGTCAGCTGTCTATTGGCTGATTGGTCAGCTATCTGTTGGCTAGTATAGGATGGTCTTAGCTAGGATGATGGGGGCAATTTTTCTCTGTAGGCTCAGTTGGGCATGTTCTTATGGCAGTGGCAGAACTCAAGAGCAGACAAGCCCCATCATGCAAGTGTTTTTTTCTAGTATCTGCTTGTATCACATTTGCAAATATCCCATTGGCCAAAGCAAGTCACCTGGTCAATCGCAAAGTTATAGTGGGAGGGTGCTACAAAGTTACATGACAAAGGACATAGATACAGAGAAGGGTAAAGGATAAAAACGGGGGCCATTGTTGCAATCTCCAACATCCAGTGCACCAACCTAGGCTCTTTTTCCTTTATAGGCGGAGTCGATCTCCCAAAAGGAGAAGGTAGGCCTTCAGTCATTTGTGATGAAGCATAGTGCCTTGGGCGGGGGGTGGTGTTGCATGTATATTGCCAAACAGATCTGGTAGTCTGACTAGTCTTTTGCACAGCCCCTCCCCACGCCGAGAAAGGCATCGGAGCAAGAGTCCAAGACGACACCGCAGCAGGTCCCGAGATCGACGGCACAGATCCCGCTCCAAGTCCCCAGGTAAAGCATTTGGCCTTTTGCCATAGGTTGTCTTAGCAATGAGATGTAAGAGGATAAATTAGCCTCCTGCACTACAAGAGTGCCTGACTATACTGCTGCCTAGCAGAAAAGGAAATAGACATGGAATTTGAAAATTAAAGTTCACATTTTGACTGTACAAGCTTTGTAGATATGATAATGGGCTTCAGTTTTTTCATCTGAAATTATAGGAATAAGATCTAACAAAGAAGTGGTGAAAACCCAATATGATGTTTGTGAAATTCACCATAAAGCCCCGATTGTATGTGAAGTGGTTTCATTACTACTTTCCCTGCTTCCCCCCAGCTCCCATATGTGCCAATTCAGAGAGGCGCTACCAACAGAGGTGTCACCAGCATAGGCCAGTTAAGCCCATGGGAGGCATTAGGGGAGCTGAGAATGACAGTTTAAAGAGTAGAATCTCACCCAAGGGCCTTTTCTTCTCCAGGTCATCACCGTAGTCACAGACACAGGAGCCACTCAAAGTCTCCTGAAAGGTATGGATTGACCTGTTTTAAGAATTTAAATCTTTATTCAGAAATTCAAGTCCCAATGACAACTAAGTTGGACCTGAAATTTTCTTGTTTTGGTGGGACTATTAGGAAATCTCCTTTATTACAAGACAATATTGGCCTCTTGCTCTAAAAAGTACTAGGATTATGTATCTGTTTTTTGTTTTTGTTTTTGTATGTAGGATTGTAGCTATGGATAATGACTGAGCTTTGGTATCAGGAGACCTGGGGTTTAGTCCCTACTTTCAAAACTTAATAGTTGAGTGACTTTGGACAAGTCACTTTCATTTGATAAGTTTTCATTAGAAACCCATTTATTACGCTATTTACTGTTAGACATACTCTAACTCTGAGGTCATTTCCTCAGTGGTAAATTTCAGATAGTAGTACTTGACTCAAGGGTGCTATGCTTAAACATAAAAAAAGACACCAAGTACATTTAATGAATATTGGGTGTCATCTCCATCCCCTTTAAGTCCTTGTCCAGCTCCTTAATGTAATGATTTATATGTGTTGCCATTTCAGGTCTAAGAAAAGCCATAAGAAGAGCCGGAGAGGGAATGAGTAATGGACTCAGTTTGCTTTAAGTCCAAAATGGCCTCCTGCGGATATGAGAGTATCTATGTGGAAGGATTAAGATCTCCACCCTAGGCAGCTATAAGAATATTTTAGTTTTTTCTTATCAAGTTTCTCCACTTTTTTTTTTTTTTTAACAAAAGAGGTGCTAAGTTTTGTATCTCTTTTTGAATCTTAACATCTTTGAAGGATGATGTTCCTAAGGTCAGTTTTAGAGGGAAGATAATGTTTCCTAAGGATTCCCTTTTTGTTGTTATTAAACCTGACACACCCATTTCCCATTTTTCTGTAGTTTACTTTTTGGTTGTTCTGTGATTGGAACTGCTTTTAGGATCCTGGGATTTGTGCTGCTGCTATTATTCAAATATCAAATCACTAAAACATCATAGCTCCTAACTTTTTTGCAGCAGTGGCAAGTGGTAATAAACATGAAAACTGGTTAGCCGCAGTTTTGCAAGAACAGAATGCATTCAAATGAAAGGCTGCTTCTGGATCATTTAATCCAGTTTCACTGAATAGTTCAACAGATGGCAGCACTTTAACACCCTTTATACAGCACATTCTTACAGAGTGCCATGTGTTCTTCCCACAAGCTTTTAAACCCAGGTTAAGGTGCTCAGCCCTTATCAAACATTGACAATATCCAAGCCTAATCAGTAGCAATAAGGGCATGAGGATTGAAAAAGATTTGATGGAGAGAAAAGTGTCTAATACTACTCGTGGTTTTGACCTGAATTGCTGGACACTAATGCCATTCACAAAGCCAGAAAATACAGCAGGGGCCAGGCGCAGTGACTCACACCTGTAATCCCAGCACCTTGGGAGGCTGAGGCGGGAGGATTGCTTGAGGACAGGAGTTCGAGACCACCCTGGGCAACATGGCAAGACCCTGTCTGCAAAAAATACAGCAGGAAGAAACGGCTTTTAGAGAGGCAGGAGTGAGAGGATTGTGGTGATAGTGGAAATGATACTCATTTTAACAAGTTTAATTTGAGATAACTGTGGTATAGCTAAAGACCAGACAGTTGGAAATAGGGACTACAGTTCTCTATAGTGATTGAGGCTAGAATTGACAATGTTTATGTAACTGTGGAAGATGCAGATGAGATTGCCCAAGGACAGCGTGTGTGTATGAAAAGCAAACAATAGAACCATGGGCAACACCAACAGGGTGACAGGAAGAAGTACAAGTCACCTATTTATTGAAGACTGTAATGACCCCTTCAGAAAAACAGGAGAATTAGAGTAGGTTGTAGAAACTAAGGTTTAAGGATACAGAAGCAAAGTGAGGATTAAAGTGTCTCCTTGGGCATTGATAATTAAGAGATTATTAGGATCTTTGCTGGAAGAGTTCCCTTTACCTGTACTTACTTTTAACTCCTTTAAAAAGGAAAAAGTGCTTGAATGACTTCCTGCACCTCTAGTCCTAGCAGGAATTGTTAAGACCAGCTGTGTTACAGCATCCAGTTTCTTGGAAAGTTATGTGTGGTCATAGTATAAACATTGTTATTTGATATTGAACGGAAGGACTTTTACAGCAATATTAAAGCATTTTTTAAAACTATTTAAGCTTTTGTATTCCTTAATGATTATTTTCATTCATGATTATACCTGAGTTGAAGTTGTCCATAAGAACTGTATGGTTTCAGATACAACTACATATAGGACTACCTTTTAAAAATAAATATAAGCATCTTGGCTGGGCACGGTGGCTCACACCTGTGATCATAGCACTTTGGGAGGCCAGGGTGGAAGGATCACTTGAGCCCAGGAATTCAAGACCAGCCTGGGCAACATAGTGAGACCCCATCTCTTGCAAAAAAAAAAAAAAGGCAGCCAGGCATGGTGACTTGGCACCTGTAGTTCTAGCTACTCAATAGGCTGAGCCAGGAGGATCACTTTAGCCCAGGAGTTTGAGGTTGCGGTGAGCTATGATCATACCACTGCACTCTAACCCAGGCAACACGACGAGACCCTATATCAAAAAATATATATATAAGTATCTCTACTTAAATCTGTTATAGAGTCCTAGCAGTTATTTCTTTACTAAAGTGATCTAGGTGGAAAGAAATGTCATCTGGCTAAGCAATGCGTGGATCAACCAAATCATCCAGTATATTGTTAAAACTTTTATTTTAAAATATAAGTAAACCCCACACACACACATAATAACCCCAATAAATTTTAATAATAGAAGTAAACTTCCCCAAACAAACTTCAAAGCATACTTAGACATATGGTAAAATCTAGACCAAAACTGGGGCATCACAGCTAACTACAGCAGGAAGTAGTAGAACAAAGAGATAAGGGTGAGTGGGACATGAACATCTCTCTAGGTATTATTTTGATAAAAGCATTGCAGGGGAGACGAAGCTTAAGGAAAAACCTTATTGTAAGGCCATTTCTGTCATCTGTGTGGTAACCTGTTGGATGAGGCCTTGGAATGGTAACTTCAAAACTTACTGACTAGGCTGGGCGCACTCCTGTAATCCCAGAACTCTGGGAGGCTGAGCTGGGAGGACTGCTTGAGCTCAGGAGTTGGAGACCAGCATGAGCAAGAGAGAGACCCCGTCTACTAAAAATACAAAACTTAGCTGGGCGTTTGTGGTGTGCACCTGTAGTCCCAGCTACTTGGGAGGCTAAGGCAGGAGGATTTCTTGAGCGCAAGAGTTTGAGGTTGCAGTGATCTACGACGATGCCACTGCATTGTACCCAGGGCAACAGAGAGAGACTCTCAGAAAAATTTTTTGACTACAGCCTACATTTTAAAAATGTTGTATTTTCTGTACACACATGGATATTCTGTACTGAAATTTCAGGAAAGGATTCTTATTCCTTATGCAAAATGAATTCTGATATTTCCTACTCGATACTAGTTTTTAACATTAAGTACAAACCACTAAATTGATTTCACTTCTCACAATTTGAAATACACTGCCTTAAAAGCTTTGCCATAAAGCATAATGACCTCTTAATGCTAAGAAATAAAGGGAGATGTGTTCCCAGGGGCAAAGGAAGAAATGGATTTGGTGAGAGGGTTCCAATATAACCACCCCACTTAAAGCTCATTCCTCTAACTTCTTCCTGCTATTGTTAACTAGATTGACCTAAGTTTAAATAAGCATTAATCAGAGAAGAATGATCACAGATGCTGCCACTCCCCAAAAAGGTTAAAATGACAAATTCTCCAGAGACTCAAAAAAGACATAAGATAACAGGACCTGTTTTTTAAAAAAAATGTGGCTGGGTGTGGTGGCTCATGACTGTAATCTTTAGGAGGCCCAGGAATGAGGATCACTTGAGCCCAGGAGTTCAAGATTGCAGTGAGCTATGACAGCGCCACTGCACTCTAGCCTGGACAATAGAGAGAGACCTTGTCTTAAACAAAACAAACCAAAAAAAGCCAAGTATAGAGGTTCAGAGAAAAGCTTAAGAGATGGTTAAGTAAGATTGGTAGAGCTTAGTTAGAGGCCTTATTAGAAAACATGAAATATAAAACAGCAAGCACAAATAAGCTGGAGGGAAAAAATGGAAAAGAATAGAGACAAAAACTATAGAGATAATATAGAAAACACAAAGAAAATCCAGCAATCTGTCAAGAAATATCCCGATGAATTAAAAAGGGATAAATGAGGTTCCAAGCAGAAAAATCAAGTCATGTATAATGGGAAGAAAAATCAAGATGGTCTCAGATCTTAACAAACTTCAGAAGTCAATGAAGCAAAAGGCTCCAAAGGTTTGAGAAAAAGTGTCAGAAATTTTATACTCTGCCATAGTTGTCTTACCATATAAAGGGAATACGCATTCTCAAGTATGTAAGAAATTAAAAGTATACAGTCATGAGCCTTTGAGAAACACTGCCCAATAATGAAACTGAACCGAAGAAGAATCAAATTAAGGACTTAGGAACAAAAAAGCAGTAAAAGGAATGGCAGTAAACCCTTTAGAAACTTTAAATAAAAAATGGGAAGTAAGGTTCAAATTAACTACTAATATTATGAAGAATAATATAACTACTATTAGTTATATATATTCTATATAATATATATATCATATAATATATATAATAACTATGAATATTATTCCAAAGAAATAAAATAACCAGAAGTAGAGAAACTCTTAAGTGTGCTGGTCTCATCCTTCATAGCAGAACTCAGGTATAGTCTATTTAAACATACATGATGCTAGAAAAAATAACTCCAGCCTTTTTAGTGTTTTCCTTAGTTTTAGGAGGAATCTTTCAGGAGTAGATTCTCTTGTGGGGAAAATATTGAAGTTGAACATTTGTTCAATTTGTTTTCTTCTGTTAAATACAAGTAAAATTAATTTGCTATATTTACTAAATATAGCATATGAGCCCACTTTTGTAAAACTATTTGTATGTAAATGTCTATATGATTAAGAGAGATGGCTGGAATGAATGAAGTTCACCAGATAATAATAGTACTTATTTCTGGCTGATGAAATTTTGAGTGATTTGTTTGTTCTTTGTACTTTTATATAATGCTTATTTTCTTTTGTAATAAGCACATTATTTTTCACAAAAAAAATGAGTTGTTGGAGTTTAAAGCTTTTTTGTAAGCATACCAACAGGTTTTATACATTGTTTGCTGGAACTGCAAATTGGTAACCACTTTTCTGAAGGGCATTTTGGCAATATGTAGTGGGAACCTTAAACTTTTATTCTTTTACCCAATAATCCCATATATGGGAATTCACACTAACAGAATAATTAAATATACACACAAATAGCTTTATGCCATCATTTTACATGATTTATATATATTAGAAAAACTGGAAACAGCTATAATGTCCATCTATAGGGGACTGAACAAATAAATTACGCAGTATATCATTAGTACCCATATTTTTAATAATCCTAATAGCAAGGGAAAGTATTAATCTCCATGTCTTTAAACATTATACAAAACATTACAAAATAAGATCTTAAGAGTTTTCTCTCTGTATATGATTGATAATTTTTTTGTACTTTTTAATTTCTCTACAATGAATCTGAATTCATAATCAACTTTGCAAATTTATAAAACTGAGCTTCTATATAAATTATAAACTAAGATTATTCTGTTTTTCAACTTAGGACACTTTTGCCAGTTATCAAACACTGGCAGTTACTGACGGAGGGGCAAATGAGATGCTGACAATTAGTATATATAACACTCTCATATAAGTAAAACTCAGATTATTGGTTACTGGGTTACCCATTAATAGCTTTTGCCAAGTGGTATACTGCTCTCCTTTGGGAAGGAAGGCTGGGCTGGGGGCATTCTCTGTTGTTGCAGGTTGTTTTCATTTTAAGGAAATTTCAAATACAATCCTCCATTGGTATCCATGGGGGATATTGATTATCTGTGGACCTCCCACAGAAAACCAAACTCCAAGGATGCTCAAGTCCCTGATATAAAATAGCATACAGTATTTGCATATAACCATGCACATTCTCCTGTATACTTTAATTCATTTGTAAGTTATTTATAATACATAACACAATGTAAATGTTATGTAAATAGTTGTTATATTGTTTTGGGAATTATGACAAGGAAAAAGTCTGTACAAGTTCAGTACAGACACAACTTTTTCCTAATATTTTCATTCTGCAGTTGGTTAAACCCACAGATAGAGGGCTGACTGTACATACAAAAGTTGAACAGCAAAATAAACACCCCTGTATACCTCATCACCTGTTCTCCAAGACCTGGAAGGAGATGAAATGCTTGAACATTAATTTAAAAGAAAATCTTGAATGCTCCAAGTCATAGTTTAACATAAATGAATAGGTTGGGTCAGGCGTTTCATTAACAAAACAAATGAGCTGACTCTACCACTTAATAGTGTGCTGAAGCTTTAATATGAAAAATTAACAGTAAATACATCTGATCTTAACTCAGGGCTGTAAATATGGCACAAATACCCTCAACCTCCTCCAACAGATTTCAAATATCTATCATATAGGGAAATAATGGCAAAGGCCCAGGCAGTTTCCTATTTAAGTAATGAATATGTGAGGGAGCAAAGCAAAGATAATGTCCTTAAAATACACTTTTATGTACTTATTCTGTACCTTCCAAATAGATCCATAGCATCATTTAGCCTAAAATCCCTGGCAAATCTGGCTAATTAAAGGGTTAGAGAAAATTACCTCACCTCACTATATAGTACCAAAACAGCTAAAAAAAAAAATATATGTATATATGCCACTAACAACTTGAGTCTGAATTCCAATACTACAATCATAATTGATCACAGTTACCATCCTGGCAAATGTGCTTTCCAGGTGGCAATACAGGACTCAGAATGCATGGAGTCTGGCACATACTAATTCCTCAGTAAATAAGAATTAATCTTCCCTCCATTCTAATTGCCAGTATTAGTCTCAACGTTTAAAAAGCTCTCCTTCAAAAAATGTTTTAATTCAAATTCCAACATGTAAGTGTGTTACCTTTGGAATTCACTTTATTGCTTTGTGCTTCAGTTTTTATTTTCAAGGGAGATAAAATGGAGATGGCCCCTGCTTCTCTTAACTTCGTATGGGTGTTGTAAAGATCCAGTAAAATAAAGGACACGAAAAAAGATCCTTGAATCTTTAAGTCTATGATTTAGAATACTCTATTCACTGAAATAAAACAAATCTCTGAATTGTTATATCTCCATCATCTAAACCAGCAGTCCCCAACCTTTTTGGCATCAGGGACCATTTTCATGGAAGACAATGTTTCCATGGGGTGGGGGGAATGGTTTCGGGATGATTCAAGCACATTACATTTATTGTACACTTTATTTCTATTATTATTGCAGTGTAATATATAATGAAATAAGTATACAACTCACTATAGGTTGGGGACCCCTGATCTGAACAACCAGATGAATTAACCAAATTTGACTGTTGTTAAAAAGATTTATTAACTTAAAATAGAACTACTTCAAATAGAACCAAAAGCAACTTTCTCTTCAAGTTTGAATATACTCAATATACAAGCATGTAAAACAAAAAAATTCTGAATCTTCATGTTGTAATTTTATTTTATTTTTTTACCTTTTAAAAAGTTTTTGGCACTACAAGGTTCTGTAAAGAATAGAAGTGACAAATTTAAAACACATGAAATTCTTTCCTAATTCTTAAGAACAATATATAAAGTTTGAAGCAACCAAAGTATGAATACAGCTAATAGAAAATAAAGAATGTAATTTTTTAAATTCTCTCTTTATACAATTCATCAAGGTTAAACAAAACATAAAATTCCCTTAAAAATAGGGTAATAAAATAGATGAAATTTGTATCACTCAATTTGGTGATACTAGTAAAAACTATAGTTCGTATTTATATACAAATAATACAGTCTTTAAAAACAGTCTTGTAATTTAAATAAGCTATCTAAACATGTTAAAATTTTAAATCAGGACCTGATTTGTTTTGCTTTCCATTAAATGTCACTTTTTCTGCTGAATGTAACTGACATTGAGGTACGGATACCCTTGAGACAGCAGGATTGGCTGGTTGCTGTGCATCGGTAGACCAGCTGAAAGAAAACGGACTCGCATTACTCCGACACGTTTCCTCTTGGTGGGTGGGGACAACGCTCTCTACACCGACGGGTGGCACATCTGTCTGTTGGATACAACACAGACAGGAAACTGAAAGGCTTGTGCCTATTTATCTGACAACCCCTTAGAATTAATTTGCAGCTAGTTCTCTTTTTTCCTATTTATATACTAGAAGAAGACACATGTCAAAACATTCGAGGGTGTGGGGAAAAATAGGGAGAGGGGAGGGAAATGTAGGTATGTGAAAGAAAGGTAAGGAGACAAATAAGAGATGGAGAGAAATCAAGGAGAAAAAATCCACCAGGGAAAAATTTCAGACTTTCCCCGCCAAAAGGGCTTGTATGACTGATGGTAACTTCCCTCAGCTCTATTTCTTTGCTCAGAAGAATCCAACAATAGTCAAACTTCTGCCTCTCTGTAATACAGGGATACCCCAAAAGTACATGGGTAGCTTAAGAATTCCGGCTTAAATGTATCAAGCCTTGAGACATACCAGGGGCCTTCCCTTGAAGTTGTAATTTCATTCAGTCAACATTTCCTGAATGCCTGCCTTTAATGTCTTAAACTCCCTAGTTTAACTATAATGACTCTGACTCCAGTGTTCTTAACTCCTAGGTTAACCAAGAGCTGAAGGCTAGACTCAGACATTCCCTGTTCGAACAGGTACCTTTGAGACAAGTAGGTTAGATAAAATGCTCCAAGTTTCTGGGTATTCTTAATTTGCAACATTCCTTACCCAGGTCAAAGCCATTATTGGTACTACTATAGCACCAGCAGAATATAATAAATTTTAATGTCATTCAAGTCCTAGTTTTACTAAACAAATCTGACCATGTCTCTATTCAACTCAAAAACTTCTACTAGATCCCCACTGCTTACCAAACCACATCCAAACTCCTTCATAATTTATCCCACCCTACCCTCTCTAGCCATATCACCTACACATCTTTCCTATATACCTCCATCCTCTAGTCCTATTATTTTCTCTTCTTCCCTATTATGCCAGGCAAAATTCAGTGCTATATATATTAATCCCTCAGCTAAGAATACTCCTCCTCTCTAATCTCCAGAAAATCTCTAAGAAAAAAAATCCTGTATCTCTTTCAAGATCTAGTTCAATTGTCAAAATCTTGTGTGATGTCATCTCTTGTATCAAAATCCTACCCCCTCTGCTAGGGCAACCTCAACTGATTCATCTAAGTTCCTATTCTTGTCTATCTTATGGTTTGGCTTATCTAATAAAGTATGGAGATTTTATTTACTCTTGCTTGAGTAAAAAACACCTAGCACAGTCTGACACACAGTATGCTCTCTCAATAAATGTTTACTGAATGCATGAATTTTCACTCCCAGAACCTGGCCTTCATTGAGGCTCCTTGTCCCAGAATAAAACCCACCCAGCCTGTTAACTAATTTGTAAGCAATGGTACCTTGAGTATAGAAAGGTTTGTTGGGCTGAAATCGGGCATTTCCCTGATGCATGAAGTTCTGATGCAAACCATAAGGCCACGAAGCTGGGACAAGGGGGAAAGGGGGACGTGGTGCATGTTCCCAAGGAATTGGAGGATTTAGTCCTCGAAAGCCTGGCTCTGCATTTCAACAAGAAAGAAAAAACACATTTTAAAACGTTAGTTTGTTCATTCAAATATTCCTTCATTCCACAAAGTATATTGAGTACCTACCACTGACCAAGCTAAATGCAGATACAGAAAAATTTTTTTAAAGATTCAAGCATTATTATTCGCTCAGATTATTCATAAGAAAGGCATAATTATGTAGATATATACAATAATATGTAATAATTGCTATAATAGGCAAAAACTGTTCTAAAGAGGGAGCTAACCCCGTCTCTGAAGGTTAGATGGTTTTCCTAAGATGATTGACTAAGCTGAGTTTCAAAGAACAAAGAAAAAGTTAGGCAAAATAGAGTAAGGAGGGCATTTTAGAGAGAAGGAGTATCATGTACAAAAGCCTGCAAGCAGGAAAGCATAGCAAGTTTGGGGAGCTGCAAAACAATCAGCAATATAGAGAGGGGTAAGTAGAAGACGAAGCAATAAGAAAAAAGGCTGGACAGGTAGGTGGGATACACATTTCAAAGAACCGTACTACATCACGCTAAGGAACTTACATTTTATCCTAAAGACAATGCCAACTATCCCAGAATCAATCATAGCTTGGCCTGGAAGGAGATCCTATCAGAAGTTTGAGGCATTGTAGTATAATGGTTGAGAACCTGGGCTTTGTAGTCAAACAGGTCTAAAAGTTCAAATCCCAGTTCCTAAAATTACTAAGGTTCCATCCTGAACCTCAGGTTGTTATGAGGATTAAATTAGACAAGAAAAATAAAGTATAATAGCTTGCACAAGATCCGACATATAGGTAGGAACTCGAAAAATATGAGTCCTATTCTTCCTATGGCTAACCACCCCCCAAAATCTTTCTATACTTAAGATATATCTTTAAACACATTTTTTAAAGCACAGTACCCAGTGTATCTTCCAGATAATTTCTGGTGGCTTTTCTCATTCAGGGTCATAATGTCCTAGGGAATAACTAAAAGACACTGCCCTTATTCACTAAACTTCTTAGCAGGAACTCAAATTAGGAAGTATGGAATGGGGCAGAGCAAGAAAACTAAAATCCATATTAGCTGCATTCTTATAAGCTCAGTCTTTATAGGAGGTAACCAGGAAAACAAAGCAGCTGGTTCACTGTAAGTTCATAAAGCTAAGTTACAACTAAGGGCTGAGGCTGAAAGGTTCAGGGTTTACAAAATAAATGAGACTGGGTATACAGATTAAGTTGTAACCAATGGAGAAATGATGTTTTAACAGAAAAGGGTATTTTTAAAGGCTGTATTCCAATCCCCCTTGCCCATTTTTCATAACCAAATATTTCCATAATTAATATAATCTCATTAAAGATAATTTAAAAGTGGGAAAAGAATTCACCCAATCTCCTACTCTAATACAACCATGATTATCATTTTAATATATTCCCAACCAGCCCTTCCATTTCTAACACAGTATTTTAGCTGTAATATTAATTATGAATTGGGTATCCATACAAATAATAAATATTTACTGAATAATAGTTTATTAGATAATAATATATAACATTAATAATGTATCTAACATGTCAGGCACTAAACTGGCTACTACAGAGACAATGAGAGACAAAAAACGATTCTTAACTCGAGAAGTTCAGTCTAATGGGTTATGCAGACAAGCAAACAGGCAATTTCAACACAATCAGATAAATGTTATGATATAGATATTAAGCAAGCTAAGAGCAGAGAAAGGATACCTAATGCAATTGGAGGAGAGGATCAGCAAGAGTTAAAGGCTTCGCAAAGCAAGTGATCTAAATTAAAAAAATGGAAGATGAATGAGTTAGCCAAGCTTTGAGGCAAGGCAGAAGGAGGTGAGAGTGAGCAGCAGAGATAATGGAGAGGATATTCCAGGCAGAGGGAACAACTTAGATAAGCAACCAGGGGTAACAGACAGTACAGTATGTTTGTGGGAGGTTAATTAGTTCATTACAACTGAAACAGAGATCAACTAGTGACAGGGGGAGGGAAAACTTGCAATTGTAAAAACTGAGCTAATAGATCAAAGAGCAAAACACTGGCTCTGTCTTCATGGCTATATAACTAAGTGACTATCATGGTACATGTCATGGCATATACATAATAAATATTTCTTGAATGACTTGCAGAGGCAACATTAGAAGGGCCACATATGCCATATATCCTCTGATCTTAGAAATCTGAGTTCCCACATTCTGGCATTTCTGCTCAGCACAATATATTATTTGCATTGTTCCCAAAGAGGCTGGAAATACCTTCTCCATAATAGTGCTTTAAGGAATAGACCGTTTTGTTTAAAATTATCACTAAAATTCTTTTGAAAATGGATAAAGGGAAAGATTAAGTTTTCAGTTTACATTTCCTATACAAACTGTACTTCAGGGTAACCAAGCAGTCAGTAAGAAATAGTTCTTCTTTACAAAACAATCAAATAGTAAATAGAAAATCATCATTTTATAACCCCT
Organism: Indri indri; assembly: GCA_004363605.1. NCBI lineage: Eukaryota > Metazoa > Chordata > Mammalia > Primates > Indriidae > Indri > Indri indri. The sequence continues at coordinate 19,501 of RJWJ010009714.1, read as the reverse complement.
AGTGAAATAATGGATATCAGCAACAATTATCAATGGCAGCTAAGACCATTAAGTAAAAATTAATGATGAACTTTTTAATGGATAGAACAAGCTGATGAAACCTAAGTCACAGATCAATCTTAAGTCACTAAAATGGAAACAACTAGACAGTAAGTTCTTTCTGGAGTGAGGGAATAGGAAACATACAGGACCAACTACAAAGTATTCTTTCCAACAAAAAGAACCTCAGGCCGGGCGCGGTGGCTCACGCCTGTAATCCTAGCACTCTGGCAGGCCGAGGCGGGCGGATCGTCCTGAGCTCAGGAGTTCAAGACCAGCCTGAGCAAGAGCAAGACCCCGTCTCTACCAAAAATAGAAAGAAATTAATTGGACAGCTAAAAATATATATAGAAAAAATTAGCCGGGCATGGTGGCGCATGCCTGTAGTCCCAGCTACTCAGGAGGCTGAGGCAGTAGGATTGCTTGAGCCCAGGAGGCTGAGGTTGCTGTGAGCTAGGCTGATGCCACGGCACTTGCCCCAGGCAAGAGAGTGAGACTCTGTCTCCAAAAAAAAAAACAAAAAGAACCTCAATCTAATCCAGCCTCTGAATCTAAATACCAGTTTACAGGACTATGGGGATAGAGATACATGTTAAATAATGCCACAAAGATATAATCTGGCAACTCCAGAATATGGGAAATTCTACAGTTTCTTCAATAAATAGTTAATATGGGGAAAAAATAGTGAGAAGGAACTGTTATAAAGGACAGTTATAAAAACCACATACGGGCCAGGTGTGGTGGCTCACACCTGTAATCCTAGCACTCTGGGAGGCCGAGGCGGGAGTATCGCTCAAGGTCAGGAGTTCAAGACCACCCTGAGCAAGAGTGAGACCCCCGTCTGTACTAAAAATAGAAAGAAATTAGCTGGACAACTAAAAATATATAGAAAAAATTAGCTCAGGAGTTTGAGGTTGCTGTGAGCTAGCCTGACACCACAGCACTCTAGCCCAGGCAGTAGAACAAGACTCTGTCTCAAAAAAAAAACGAACCACATACGATACCTGGGATTTGGTTGAATCTTCTTCTTCCTTTTTTTTTTTTTTTTTTTGAGACAAGCTCTCACTATGTTACCCCAACTGGTCTTGAACTCCTAGGCTAAAGCAATTCTCCCACCTTAGCTTCCTGAGTAGCTAGGATAACAGGCACATGCCACCATGCCCAGCTTTATCTGAATCTTGATTCAAATAAATCAAGAATAAGAATATTTCCTTTTTTTTTAGACAAGAAAAAATGAACAAAGACTTGGTATTAGATTATACTGGGTGTAGTAATGGTCTTATGATTTTTTAAAAAGTGATATAACTGAGGTTAACAAGCAAATTTGATCTAATATCTGGGATTTGATTGAATACTTAAGCCCAGAATTTTTTTAAATGGTAGGAAGAGGTGAGATAAAAGAATAGCAAATAGCAAATTATTGATAACTGTTAAAATTGGGTAATGCTGGCAGGTGGGGAGGAATTCATTATACTTTACTCTTTCTTTTTGTGTATATTTCAAAATTTATATAATAGTTTTTAAAATAAAAATAAATATCACTAAAAAGATGGATTTAAACCAGGTGAGGTGATGTGTGCCTGTAGTCCCAGCTACTCAGGAGGCTGAAGCACGAGGATCACCTGAGGTCAGAAGTTCAAGGCTGTAGTACGTTATAATGATGTCTATGACAGCCACTGCAATCCAGCCTGGACAACACAGCGAGATCCTATCTCTAGAACAATAAATAAAAATTTGCCCTTCTGACCAGTGGTGAATAAAAAAAAATTTTAATAAAAAGCTGGATAAAAACTAGACTTATGGCATATACCAACTATTTGTTAAATAGGCAAATATTAAAAAAATGGATGGTAATATAACAAAGTATTACTTAGTAGTTATATCTAGGAATTAAGATCATAGATGATTTTCTTTTTATTTCTCAAATGTTCTATAATGAATTATGTCTTGCTTAGATATCAGGAAAAACTATTATATTTAATGCTATTGCTATTAATATCTTTTTCTTTTTAAAGAATTGCTCCTTATTTGGAAATAGCAGAGCCTAGAGCACAGAGCACCCAGGTTTTGAAGAAAGAAGTTAGTTTAAAATTTGGATCTACCATTATAAATTATGACAGTATGATAATTAAGTTACTTAACCCTTCAATTACATCAACTATAAAATGAGTGCTGGCCAGGCCAGGTGGCTCATGTCTGTAATCCTAGCACTCTGGGAGGCCAAGGCAGAAGGATTGCTTGAGGTCAGGTGTTCAAGACCAGCCTGAGCAAGAGCAAGACCCAGTCTCTACAAAAAATAGAACAATTAGCCAGGCATGGTGGTACACACTTGTAGCCCCAGCTACTTGGGAGGCTGAGGTAAGAGAATTGCTTGAGCCCAGGAGTTTGAGGTTGCAGTGAGCTATGATGCCACTGCACCTCCAACCCAGACCCTGTCTCGAAAAAAAAAAAAAAAAAAAAAAAAGAGTACTAATAATATCTACACCAAGCAGGGTGACAGCGAAAATTAAAAATCATAATAGCTAACATTTATGTGCCTTACCTCATTTAATATCCACAACATCCCTGTACATAGATGCTATTAATATTCCTATTTTACAGATGAAACCAATACACAAAGAGATTAATTACCCAGGGCCATATAATAAGTGGCAGAGCCTGGATTCAAATCCAGACAGCCTGAATCCAGAGCCCATATTCTCAATTTTCACCTTAATCCTAAACTGCCCTTCCATAAACATTGCTTGCCTTCCATATCTCCCCAGGTTTAACCAGTAATACCAATCACACAATCTTTCTACAGACAGATACAAAAGAAGAAAAGGAAGATTACCCGAATTCCCCACTGCACCATTGTTCACCAAGGAATTTGGAGCCACAGTACGGGGCCAGTGTCCATCGTGAGAGGAGCTAGGAATTGCCACAGGTCTGGCAGCAGGCTGTGCAAAGATGATGCTGGGATCATTCAGGCCAATATTGCTGGGGGCACTGCCTGGTGCAGAGTGGATCACTGGACCATGGATGGGCCAGGATGGGGCAGGGATCTGGAGAGGGTGCATTGGCAACAATCCCATATTGTGCATGGGAGAATACTGAGCTGGTGGTGACTGGGGAAAGTTATACATAGGCAACTGGACCTGATGGGGGGGCTGGGCTCCCTGTTGAGGTGGGCCAAGCTTAGGTTGGGATCCTGGCTGAGATGGAGGCTGAGTAATAGCAGCTGATTGGGAAGAGTTCTGTGGAAATGGCTGGGGCTGAGGAGAATAAGATGGTGAATCAGACTGCAGAGAAAAAAACGTACATTTTAAAATTAATTTACAATCATCTTAATTTTATAAAAGTAGAGATCAAAATACAAAATTAACACAATTCTATGATGTATATAATAACAAATAATGATAAAACCTATGAAGAATTCTACTTCATATAAGATGAAGGAGGCAATACTCCTTCATCACATGGGTATTGCTCACAAACCTTTTTATTATCCAAAAATAAGAGAGCCCTTTACGTAGAACATATATTTCCCATTGGGAACTAGAAACTTTCATTCAAATATCTCACAGTCACTTTCATTCAGTCCCTCAACAGGTACTTATTGTCAATTATGTACTGGACCTCATTCTGGGTACTAAAAATAACAATAACATGTATGCCCTCATGGAGCTTAACGTTTATAGGGGATATGGGGGAAAACACATAAAGATTTCAAAAGCAATCACAATAAAGTATGAGTACTGTGATAAAGAATGTATAGTGTATAGTGTACAGTTGTCCTTCAGTATATGTGGGGGATTGGTTCCAGGACTTCCACATATACCAAAATCCATACATACTCAAGTCTCTGCAGTTGGGCCTGTGGAACCCACCTATATGAAAAGTCGACCCTCCAAATACATGGGTTTCACATCCTGAGAATATTGTATTTTCCATCCACAATTGTTTGGGGGGGTAAAAATCCACCTGTAAGTGGCCCCTTGCAGTTCGAATCTGTGTTGTTCAAGGGTCAACTGTATAATGAAATCCCAGAGGAGGAACACCTAAAGTAACTTTGGGAGGAGAGAAAACAAGATCAAGAAAAGTGGAGAGGACAGGCGCGGTGGCTCACGCCTGTAATCCTAGCACTCTGGGAGGCCGAGGCGAGCGGATTGTTTGAGCTCAGGAGTTCGAAACCAGCCTGAGCAAGAGTGAGACCCCGTCTCTACTAAAAATAGAAAGAAATTAATCAGACAACTAAAAATATATGGAAAAAATTAGCCGGGCATGGTGGCACATGCCTGTAGTCCCAGCTACTCGGGAGGCTGAGGCAGGAGGATCCCTTGAGCCCAGGAGTCTGAGGTTGCTGTGAGCGAGGCTGACGCCATGGCACTCGCTCTAGCCTGGGCAAAAGAGTGAGACTCTGTCTCAAAAAAAAAAAAAAAAGAAAAGTGGAGATCAAGGAAAGCTTCCCAGGGAGAGTGACCTTTAAGCTAAGACTCAAGTGTAAACAGAAATTAGTCTGCTATAAGAAGGCAGAGATAAGAGGAAGGGAAGAGTGTTCCAGATAGAAGAAACAATATGATTGCAGGTCTACAGGCATGAAAACACATGGCCTTTTAAAAAGCAACTGGAATCTGAAAGAAGTTTAATATTGCTGGAGTACAATGGCAGGGGAATGGGCAGATCTGAGGCTGAAGAGCTGAATAGGGGCAAAATAATGAAGGGTCTTGTAAGCCTTGTAATTTATACTACATCCTAAGGGTAGTGGTAAACCAGTGAAGGATTTTTAACATGTTAGGAACATGATCGATCTGCATTTTAGAAAAATTATTCTGGTACAAGAAGAATAAAACAGAAAATATTTTTAAAATCAGACTGATGAGACTGATTAGGACGCTGCTATTACACAGTAGTCCTGAGATGATGGTAGCCTAGGCTAGGAAAATACAATACAGGGATAGAGGCAAGCAAATGGCTGTAAGCTATTTTTATTAAAGGTAGAAACAACAAGAATTAGTGAATGGATATAGAGGTTGAAGGAGAGGGAAAAGTTTTGGAAACTGATAGTGGGATCATTCAATGAGATGGAAAACACAAGAGGCAAGTCGGGGCGGGGGGGTGAGTATGGATAGAAGTATAAACCGTATCCTAGACATGCTGAGGTGCTTTGTTAGACATCAGAATAGTGATGTCCATTAGACAGATTCTTAACAAAATGTCAGGTGAGAGAAAAGTGGGGGCTAAAGGCAGAGAATGAAAATTAGGGAAGCACAGAAAAGTGGTCAGAGTGTACATTTTAGAGACAGAGAGGCTGAAGGTTCAAGTTCTGATTCTAAGTGTCCATTGACCTTAGGCAAGAACTTAAATCTCAGTTTCTTCACCTGTAAAGTATAATATAAATAATAACAGAATTTATCTCATATGTTTTTGTGAAGATTAACTAAACAATGCATGTGGAAAATATAAACACCAAATTAAGGACAGCAGATACATTTTTGTAGCAGGAGAAAATAGCAGGAAGATTTTAAGATAGGGATGGGATCTAAGAGGAATGCACAGGGGTTTTCAACTGTGAGTCATTTTTTAATAAAGAAAAAATAACAATGTTAAAAATTGTTAAAGCCTGGTGGTGATATATAAGGTTTATTATTTCTAAATGTTTTTATATTTTTGAAATAGTTTATAATAACAAACAGGAAGAATGCATGTATAGCACACAGTTTACACTCAACAAATGTTAACTACAATAAATGTTGTTATTGTTATATAGTATTTATGAAAGTATCAGGCATATAGTATGTGCTCAATGTTTGGAGCGGGGTGGGGAACTTCCTAAATGTTTTTCCAAGATTCTCCCTATCACTGCTCTTCAAATACTAAAACACAAATCACATCAGGTTTAGCATGTTTAATAGTTAACAGCTTTGAAGCTAGAAAGACCTGATTTGAATCTTTATAATCTTTTATTCTCACCTTCCCAATTTGTAAAATTTGATCATACAATACCTACTACTTCACAGGGCCACCCAAAGGATTAAATTTGATAAGTGTGAAGCACTTAAACACAGTGTCAGGTTTAGAGTAAGGACTCAATTAGTATTGAATTAATTAGGAAGTGCAAAGTGAATATAGACTAGACAAAGATTAAGAACTCAGCAAACTTAATATAAAACTTTTAAGTCTCAATTCTAATTCAATATTCTGTTTTTTACAGAATACATTTTGCTAGGTAGCCATATGTCAAGCTATGAGAAGATACACACAGGTTTTATGCAAGCAAAATGACATGTACATATTGCCCTAACAGCACTAAACTCCGAACACATCTCAATTTTTATGCTTATTTTTATTACTCGTACTGATATTTTTCTATAAAGCAAAGCCTGAAACCTCAAAGTCATTACCTTATTTCAATCTATCTTATTAGGTAGTTATTATCTTATTTTACAAATGAGGAAGTGGGCTCGTGTAAATTAAGTAGCTTGCCCATAGATCTACATTACTCCAAAGTAATGTTCATTCCACCTTACCAGTCTAGCAAAGCACTTCTACAAAGCACTATGTAATCTGGAAGATTATATTTGCCAGTCTGAGAGATAAAGCTGTATTACTCATCAAAAATAGTGCCATCTTCCTGTCAAGACTAACCCATTCACCGAGTACTTACACATTCTGAGGACTGTCTAGTCCTTATGGACTGATCACCCTGTTGCTGGGCTGAACCAGCCACCTGTTGAGCATTTACAAGGTTGCGGACCAGCTGGGCTGCTAAGAGAAGACATCACAAAGAAAATCAACAGATAAAGTAGCAGAGAAATGACAATCAGTAAACTCCTTTCTTAAGTTTTTTACAAACCTGGACTTTTAAACTACAACTATGTTAGTGAAGGACTTGTAACAACTAGTTTTTTTGTGTTTGCTTTTTAAATTTTCTGAGGGGCAGGGAGGGGATGGGGAGCAGTTATGCAATGGGAGAAGTGGCCCAGCCCCTTCAAAACTAAGTTTTTTTAAAAAGCCATTTTTCAATCCTACGAATCAATAAAAAATACACTGGTTCTAGAATGAAACAAAAACAATGCCATACTGATTTTCTAAAGGAGGCTAAAGGTTTATTTAATAAAATACTTTCTGCAGTAAGAACTTGAGTAACTGAAAATCACACTTTTAAAATACTCTATATTTTCTTTCGATAATCTCTTACTTAGGTTATTATCTAATTTTTAAAATTTCTTGTGAAATACAACAGGTACAGGTCCCCCTCTCTTACAGCAGCAGTGGGAAGAACTATTAATATAATATAATTTCTCCAATATATTCCCAGAAAAAAAAATCTCTTGTAAAGAATGTTATATAAATAGTGAGAGAAACAGATGAAGAGTCTGACTCAAATCCAAAGAATACTTACTTAGAGGGAGTTAATTGAACACAACAGACTATGGAGACCTTGATAGTGAACATATCCAAGTACTGTCCAAAGTAAAAGCCTGTCTAAACTTTGTCTCTTTAAGAAATTGTAAGGCCCAAATTCACACAAGTAGGTTTGGGACAGAGAAGAATCAGTGTTCTTAGCATGATAACAACATGAATGATTTCATTTCCACCAGAAACTATTTTTGGCCTTTTCTATTTACCTGCCACACTGCTATTCCTCTGACGTGCCAACTTGACCTCTGGACACTCCCTTCGTACGTGTCCTGCATCTCCACATATAAAACATCTAAGGTCTCTGGGGTCTCTAAAGTCTCGAGTGTCGTGGAGGTCTCGTGGGTCAAGGTCTCGGGAGTCTTTCTCCTCTTCATTCCCTTCCTTCTCTTCTTCACTGTCTTTCTTCTTTAGTCTAAAGAGTAAACTGCTGATACCAATAATGCGGGGCTAGGGACTTTGTAAACTGAGTAACAGAACAAACTAAACTATACAAGAGTCTCACAATAACAAAGGGACTAACATGCCCACTATGTCATGCATCTTTTTTAAGGCAAGGAAACTCACATTTATAGCACACCTACTTATTTGACAGAAACCGGGTATTCCAGTAGTTTTGTAATACAATATATTTTAAATTTTTTAATATCAAATTTTAAACCTCTAATAATCCTTAGAGGTTGATATTTACTATCTCATTTTAAAGAAGCAACTGAGGCTTAGGGAAGATAAGTAAGTGCCTTACCTAAATTTAATAGTCAATAAACAGCAGTGATGAAAACTAGGAGTTTGTTCTGTCTCAAAAGTTCCAAGTTTTTCTATTAAGCCAGACTTGATGACAAAAAGATGGGACTTTCCTGACCTATTAAATATAGCATGTAGAACCCAGAAGAGTATGATCCATAGATATATTTTGAGGAGGAATAAAAGATATATATTCCTCAAGGTATATAATATATATATACGTATAGCTCATAGCATTTATCTCAAGGATTCAGTTGATTATATTTTAATCATTGGTTTGCATGACTGACGTCCTCAACAAGAACTCCATGTCTTGGTCATTTTTTTTTCTTAGCTCCTAACACAGTTCCCAACACACAGTAGGTGGCAATAAATGCTTCTTCAATTAAAAAAAAATGAATTAATGAATGAAAAAAATAAATGTTACAGGACAATATTATACCACAAACAAATTTCACTCTATTACGAAATTCCACTGAAATGAACATTTACCTTAGGTCCAATTTAAAGCCCTGAACTTTCTCACTTAAACATTTCTGAACACAATTGCAGCTACAAATTTGCCTCACATTTATTTTCCCTGTAATGTTGATATGTAATCATTTGCCAACCTTTTCCTTTTAGGGCAGTCTTTCATGTAGTGGCCTATTTTTCCACACACACGGCAACATCGATCATTGGGAGCCAGTTCTCCATCTGTCAGTACTCTGGAATCAAAGAAGTACTCCTAGGGAGAAAATGTAATTTTACTATTAGTAGAAAAAAATCACTATAAAACTTTTGAATCCAAATGGAAAGGAGACCAAGATGCAAATGTGGTTTAAAAAAAAAAAAAGGAAATAAATATCAATAAATATTTCACTGTAACCAAACCATGACATGAAAATAAGACTGAGAATCATAATAGTACTAACCACTTTATAACCACATTATATTATACAGAGATGCTACAGATGAATGAGAAAATATCAGTAAAATAGATACTATTTTCATTCTCATTTTATAAATGAGGAAACTGAGTTTCAGAGAGTTCAAGTCATCTGCCATAGTATAATTAAAAAACAGGTTAAGTCTCTGACAAAAGATTTAGAGCTAAGTCTGACTACAAAGCTCATGCTTTCTGCTACACCAGGCCACTTCTGGAAAAGAATTATTCTCTGTAAAAAAGAGTTTTATGTCAATAAAATAATCCTGCTGGATGTGGTGGTGCCCAACCATAGTCCCAGCTACTTGGAAGGCTGAGGTGAAAGGATCACTTGAGGCCAGGAGTTTGAGGCAAGGCTGTAGTGTGCCATGATCATGCCTGGAAATAGCCATTACACTCCAGCCTGGGCAACACAGTGACACCTCATCTCGAAAATTTAAAAAAAAAAAGTAAATTTAAAAAATAAAGCAATCATCTGGTTTATTTCAAATATGATTGAATTTACATATAGCTTTTTAGAAGATAAAACTTTTTTTTGAAACAGAATCTCACTCTGTCACCCTGGCTAGGGTGCAATGGCATCATCATAGCTCACTGCAGCCTCAAACTCCTTAGCTCAAGCAATCCTCCTGCCTGAGCCGCCTCAGTAGCTAGGACTACAGGCATGCACCACCACGCCTGGCTAATTTTTTCTGTTTTTAGTAGAGACAGGGTCTCGCTCTTGCTCAGGCTGGTCTTGAACACCTGACCTCAAGTGATCCTCCTGCCTCGGCCTCCCAGAGTGCTAGCATTACAGGCATGAGCCACTGCACCCAGCCATAGAACATTTCTTATATAAAGTGGAGCAGACCCAAAGAGAGGGTAGGAAACTAGTAAGAAGTAAATAATTTTCCCAACTCTTGGAACCAGGCTCATTTTTGCTTTATCTTAGCACCTTGCTTATTCTTCTAAGCCTTAGCTCAGTTTTGCATTGTCACAAAGGCTGTTGGTCCTAACAGTATCCATCCTACTGGAAGGCAAGAGAACATGTCCACTTAGCTGTCTTCAAATCTATCTACAGCTATAATCTTCAAATCTATCTATGGCTGTAATTTAAAGACAATTACAAGTTATTGGTGAAAATATGGAAAAACTGGAACCCACACATATTGCTAGTGAGAATGTCAACTAGCAGAGCCACTTTAAAAAACAGTACCACAATTCCTCAAAAATTTAAAGATAAAATTTATCAAAATAATGTAGCAATTCCACTATTAGGTACATATCAAGAGAAATGAAAATATACAGTCACACAAAAATTTGTAAACAGACATTCACATCACCATTATTCATAATAGCCAAAAAGTAGAAACAACCTAAATATCCAGTAACTGATGAATGGATAATAAAATGTGGTATATCAATACAATGGAATATTATTTGGCCATAAAAAGGAATGAAGTACTGATAATGTGCTTCCGCATGGATAAACCTTGAAAATATTATGCTAAGTAAAAGAAGCCAGTCCTGAAAGGCTACATATTATATGATTCCATTTATATTAAATGTCCAGTACAGACAAATCTATAAAGACAAAAAAGTAGATTAGTAGTTTGGAGAGAAGGGAAAAGAGGGAATGAGGACTGCCTGCTAATGGGGACAGGGGTTTCTTTTAGAGAAGATGAAAATGTTTTAAAGTTAGATTGTGGTGATGGTTGCATAATCCTTTGACTATACTAAAAGTCACTGAATTGCACAATGAATTGTACATTATGTGAATTACATTATGTACATTATGTCAATAAAGCTGCTTTTTAAAAAAAGATGAGAGAGAGAGTTCTTCACATATACTATTGATAAACCAATGTAGCTAATTAAAATCATCATCCTATTTTCTGCCAGGACAAAATAAAGGCCTTTCTCAACTCACCCAGATGCTTAAGGCAGAAATCAAGGAATCATCCTGAACTTATTCTCCTTTACTCATCACCTGTTAAGTAATCACTAAGTTGTATCTATTCCATTCCTGAAAACATCTCTTGAATCTACTTTTCTCTATTCCACAATCCCAGTTAAGGTGGCCTAGATCTGAGGTTGGCAAACATTTCGGTAAAGAGCCAGGAGGTAAGTATTTTAGGTACTGGGGCAAAATTGAAGGTGTAATATAGGTATTTAAATAGCAAGAAATTTCCATAAAACTAATTATTGAAGAAATCAGAAATATGCTAATAGTAGTAACTGTATATAATTTTTTGTAATATAAGTTTACTAATGAGAAGAATGCAATTCTTTTTTGGGGAGAATAGTTCACTTAATTGGGGTTAAAGTTAGTGTTCCCTATAATTAAAACTGATGGTCAATGTTCATCTATAAATGCTGATCTGCAATTACATTTTATGTATTTCATCTTTGAAAATGTTTTCACATGATACTAAGTAACTCAGGAACAAAAAACCAGATATCACATGTTCTCACTTATTAGTGGGAGCTAAGCTGTAGGTAAGCAGGGGCATATAGAATGGTACAATGGCCACTGGAGATTCAGAAGCAGGGAAGGTGGATGGGGGATGAGGGAAGAAAAATTACCTGTTAGGTACAATGTATTGCACACTGTTCGGGTGACAGGTACACTAAAAGCCCAGACATCACCACTATACAATTCATCCATGTAACCAAAAAAACCACTTGTACCCCTAAATCTATTGGGAAAAAAACAAAATATCACATGTATCCTATAAATATGCACAACTATTATGTACCTATAAAAATTGTATAAAAATTTTTTTAAAAAGTTGTTTTCACAGATGAAGAGGTTGAAGATTCAGAGTAGAGATCCAGAGTGCATACGAAGGACTAGTCTTTGATAAAAGAAAGCTCTGCAGATGCAGACAGGTTTATAGATCTGGTGGCAGAAAGTTGAAGGAATATTTGTCTGGTAATATCTATTATCTTAGAGTTAAAGGATCTACTAAGAGTGAAGAGGGCAGAGGTAAAAAGTGGGACCCAAGCACAGGCACACAGTAGGTGGCTGAATTCATGTAAGGTTGAACACATAATAGTGCACAGGAGGGAGAGTGGCACAAAGGAATCTAAATTATATGCCAGAGAATAGACAGGGAATGTAAGTCAAATAGAGCAGGAAAATGAAGAAAGAAAATACCTGACAAATAGGGACAAAATGGGTCAACATATGTGAGGACCTAATGATGTAAAAGAATAGTTGAAGTGGGAATATTTGAGGGAACAAGAAAAGTGAAAGAATAGGAAATATACTTCTCTTTATCTTTCATTAGTGAAAGGGAATAAAACACATCTATCTTGTATGCTGTTATAATCCCAGTACCTAGAAGTGAAATGGGTATGAAGTATAAACAGAAAGAATATGTACAAGAATATTTTCTAGGGCCGGGCACGGTGGCTCACGCCTGTAATCCTAGCACTCTGGGAGGCCGAGACGGGCGGATTGTTCTGAGCTCAGGAGTTCGAGACCAGCCTGAGCAAGAGCGAGACCCCGTCTCTACCAAAAAATAGGAAGAAATTAATTGGACAGCTAAAAATATATGTAGAAAAAAAAAATTAGCCGGGTATGGTGGCGCATGCCTGTAGTCCCAGCTACTCGGGAGGCTGAGACAGTACGATTGCTTGAGCCCAGGAGTTTGAGGTTGCTGTGAGCTAGGCTGACGCCACGCACTCACCCCAGGCAAGAGAGTGAGACTCTGTCTCAAAAAAAAAAAAAAAAAAAAAAAAAAAAAATTTC